>SSNS01000105.1:193545-201045 GCA_006937985.1 Aphyosemion australe | reverse complement strand
CTTTTGTTAAACACTGGGGACAAAACCTCCCTGACCAGTCAAACAAACGTGGCCTCTATCAAACTTTGGAAGATTTGTTTATTCTCAGTCAGTGAATTTACTTACTCTTGGACACAGCCCATCTGCCGTCATCGTAAAGCAAACCGAATCGACATGCAGCTCTGCACACATCCCACACTTCCTGCTTTCTGGCGGTTTTGGCTAATGTGGCCCACAACTTCAATCTAAAACAGCAAAGAAACAACTGAGCTTTGGGTTAGGGTTAGCCCTCAGCCTAGCCTTTAACAATAAGTTTATTAAAAGTAGTGATGAGTTACCGGCTATCATTGCATGTTAAACTTGCAGGGGCAGACTCTAAATTCACACAGAAACTCCAATAACTCAAACGTTCATTAGTAATTAGCGTTCAGGGAAAATATGGTGCTACATCCCAGGCACAGCTGCTCTGGGACAGTCTGACAGAGGTGAGGCTGCCACTTTGAGTCATCGGCCCCTCTGACCACCACCAACATAGGGAAGTCAGGCGAAGTGTCTTGCCCAAAGGCACAACAACAGCACTTCCAGAAAGGACCTGGGATTGAACCGGCAACCCTTCGATTGCTGGACAACCTGCTCTACCTCCAGAGCCGCTGCTGCCTCTTATGAACGTAAAGGTCAAACACAGACCTCTCTGCTCCGTCTTTGTCCTTGCTTTGTCGGGCCGAGGGACCTCCCACCTTCTGGACGCTTGTGGAGTGATGCTGAGCTTTAGCTGCTAGCTGCGCTGCCGGCTCAGGTCCAAGGCTTCCTAAAGGAACTACACAGTGGAGGAAATAATAGATGCAAAAGTGATGTTATTACTGGAAAAGCTCAGGCATTGTTTGTTGAAAATAAATTCTACAGAGGTTAGAGCAACAAGTTCCTGTCAACTTGATGCAACAATTCTTTTGTTCAAATTCTGCACAGCAAAACAAGATCCTGCAGGAATACTGATTTAACACATCTCCACTGAGCTAGGAGGGAACGGCTTCTCCTTCCTCGTTGGGCGTGTCCCTTCAAGGGTCTCCACAGCCAATCATCGCTCTCCATTTAGTCCCATCTCCTGCATCCTCTACCCTCATCTAACATCTAACATGAGCTGTCCCTCTGACGGACTCATTCCTGACTCTATCCATCCTCCTCACTCCCAAAGAGAACCTGAACATCTTGAGCTCTTCTACCTCCAGTCCTGGCTCGTCTTTTCCTCGTGGACATGTTGGTTTTTAAACGCTTTTCTGATTGTTGTTTTGAGATCTTTCAGTCTGATGTTTTGATGGTTTCCAAGTAGAATGACTTCATTTTAAAAGTTTAAAAGATTATTATTGACAACTATATGAAGAGTCCTTATCTCCAGTGTTGGTTCTTCTAGACCTCTGCAGTCCACGCTGACCTGCTGCCAAACAGCTTCTGGTGCAGATCCGGACTGATCGAGCATCAATGTTTGTCCTCCTGCCTCTGGAGGATGGACCACTGGTTCTCAGTGGGATTAAGGTCTGGGAGTTTCCTGGACCATGTTTATGTTCTGGTTCTGATCCACTTATAAAAACTGAGCAACAACCTATAAAGCTAAGAGAATTTCACAGTTTAAAGCTGAGGTGAAGAGACGAGTGTCTAAGAGAGGTTTAGAATCAGCTGCTACAGTAAAAGCGTGGTCTTCTCTTAGCCTATACTTGGTCCTGCAGGAACCATCAGGATCAGCTTATCGGACCTGAGAGAACGGGAGAGGCATCAGGCTGCAGCAGCTCAGAGAGACAGGCCATGGAGGCCTTTAAAGCAAACCAAAGAACTTTAAGCTGAAAAAACTCATGGAGTGAGGCTAAAATGAAAGTATTGTGCTCATAATTGTGTGTGCTAGTAAAAAGCACACACACCCTGTGGAGACGAGTGGTGGAAGAAGCACTGACCCCCGATACAGAGCATTACAGTTAAGGCTGGCAAATCAACGGTCTCCTTCTCACTGAGCAAGAATGCTAAATTACATGCTGAAATTAACAATTGCCTCTAGTCTCAAGGGTCACATCACGGACTTTCTTTGAACAGAAAAACACATTGATTAAGTGCCTTCATCCTGGAGGATGCTCGAGGTTCACTCACAAAAACAAGAAATGCCTTGGGGGACCACAGCTTTTAACCCCTGCCGGGAGACCAAAGCCCTCTGACTGGCTGTCAAAGGCGAGTTCCCCTCTGGGTCATTAGCACCGCTGGACCGAGCAGCCAGGAGTGAGTCAGAGATCAAAGCTCTGGCCCTTCTGCTCCTGGTCTATTCAATACGCCGAGGCTTCGCTAACAACACCATGTGACTTTCTAAAACCAGAGAAATCACAGCTAACGGACGTTAGAACGATCCACTAAAGTGCTCTCAGGCTGCCTGGTTTACAGCTGCTGCATCAAATGCTGTAACTGGCACAAGCTGCTGCCCTCCAGGTGAGTCCTGCAGGTAAACCAGGGTCAGTGAGATCGATGGGATTGTGCTCAAACAGCACTCAATGAATGTCAAAACAACTTTGGATTGTAATGTAAATTTCCATAACACAACAATGCATATGTACAGTGTACATATGTGGCCTCAGTCGTCATGTCCTTGGGCAAGGCACTTCACGCTGCTTGCCTGCTGGTGGTGGTTGGAGGGATGGGTGGTGCCTGTGCTCGGCAGCCTCGCCTCCATCAGCGTAGTCCAGGGCAGCTGTGGCTAAGATGCAGCTCATCACCAGGCTGTTATTTTGTAAAGCACCTTGGGGGGTTCTAGGGCTCTACAAGGTGCTGCATGAATGCAGGTCATTTTCCACGTGATGTGGACCGAGAGTAACCATACCATACCATTTTATTTCTAAAGCACATTTAAAAACACAGCATGGCAGCTGACCAAAGTGCTGTACAAGTACAAAATTAAAAACACAGTAAGTGAAAACAGGAGCAACAATAAAAACACAACACAGTAAAACTAAAAGACATCAACAATGGGAAAAAGCCATGTCATAAAAGTCTGTCTTTAAAGCTGATTTAAAACGAGAGCGTGAGGAGCCTGCCTGACTGAGAGGGGGAGTGCATCCAGAGAGTGGGGGCGGCAGACATAAACGCCAAATAAAAGTTTACGTGTAACGTAATGACAATAACAGGATTCTGAATTAAAAATAAAACAATTTTACACACATTCATCTAAAGCTCCTGAAGTGCTGCTGAGGGTTCTGGACAGGGTTATTCACTTCTCTTTAGTGATAATTAGAACTGCAGCTGCTGATTTCAGAACTTTTTAGGTTGACCCAAACTTCTTTATCACCTCGGACTAAAAAAACTTGCTCTGATTATCGGGAACATCCCAGGAACTGCCGAGGCTCAAGCCTACCAGAGTCTCTGTACACAGTGATGCCAGCTTCACACCTCCAGGAACGGAGAAGGGAGACACACCAAGAAAATAAAAGTCTGTTCCAAAAGGAACATCTTCAACATGGACTGAACCCACCAACGAGCTCGAGGTGACACAAAAGCACTAAGGGATCTGTAAAACAACAATGGTGGAGGTGATGTTGAACACTCTGCTCAGGTGGGTCGCTCTGGAACAACCAGGGACTCCACGCCCTAACCAATCAGTGACAGGTAATGAAAAGTCAACAAACACGGACCCGTTACTGATGGAAAGGCTGTCCAACTGAACCAAATGGACTGGAGTTGCCCTGAGCCGGGCCCTTGCTGTGTCCTGTTATCCAGCAGCACGGCTTTCTGAAGGTTAGTCAAAGACGCCTCCAGACCTCCTCTTCTAAGTGGACCTGACGGCACATCTCCAGCAACTTACGGCACAAGCATCAAACCCGCATTTTCCAGGAAGAGCTGGTTGCTGATTGGAGGAAGCTTCTGGAACAGCCTTAGACCTTAACCTGAAATAATCTGTGGTAGATTCTGTAATTGTGTCAGAAGCTTGTGGATGGTTTCAAAACCCGTGTGGTTGAGGTGAAACTTGTTTGTCCGTATATATTTGAGTATAATCACAGTAACTTCAGAGTTTCTGCATCACATCCTTGTTTTGAATAATCCCTGAAGCTTTATGATGTATAATAATTCCACAGTGAGACAATATTAGTCACTAAAAGCCCCAGATGAAGGATGTTCATGCTCATGACGAGTGGAAGCAAACTTCTGACCACAGCTGTAGAGCTAAGTGAACCACGACTGGTGCTCTCACCTGTTTAAATATTCATCTGATCTGATCTGATGGTGTTCAGCACCTTGGACTGCCGATAAGGTTGTGGAAGGTGCTTCATAAATAAAACTGAATTGAGTGTTTTTAGCTGTTTCTATGAGAAGACCGTCATGCAAACGACAGGACATGGACATCTTCAAGAATTCTAGTAAATAGTGAGGGTAAGAAAGGAAAATCTGTACTTTTGGAGGTGTTGTCAGCATCCAGCACTGTCTGAAAATCCCCAGGGGCCAAAAGGCGCCCAGCCGACACGAGAGCAGGACGACTGTCTGCGCTGCTCTGGGGCAGCATCTCCCTGGCCTGTGAAAGACGAGAGGGTTGAATGTCAGAATTAATTACTAGTCAGCTACTTTTCTCACAGTCCTCTGGGCAACGATAGTCAAACACAGCAGAATACATCTTAAAGGATTTATACTTGAACAGTCTTGTTTTCTGCAATGAGCTCTTTAATGTTGGGCGTTGTGAAACAGATGGGTGAAAAACCTGCTGCATCAGCAGAGCAGCTCTGTCCTCAGGCCTGGGAGGTGTTTCAGAGGGGGCCAGTCTGAGCCGCAGGAGCTGGAGAGCTGATGATAGGCGGTCTCCTTGTGTGCCGTTATCCAGCAGCACGGCTTTCTGAAGGTGAGTCAAAGACGCCTCCAGACACCCTTCCTCCTCTTCAATTATGGCCATCTCTGAGTGGACCTGACAGCGCATTTCCAGCAGCTTACTGCAAGAGCATCAAACCCACGTTTCCAGAATGAGTTCATATCTAAAACAAAGACAATGCTGTTTAAAATCTGTGAAGCTGATTCTCTCATTTAGAGGAAATCATTTAGCTCTAATGGAAACGAGGCCCTGCTGCATAAGGACCTACGGCTAACAGGATCTCCGGACCCAAACCAACACCAAGGCCAGGTCAGCCGTGACAGAGACGTGGATGTGAAGAGGAGCAGGAGGTAGAAAGATGTTTCCAGTCAACATGAAAACATGGAGGTCATGTCTGGGCTACATTGTTTTTAAAAATAGCTTCTTCAGATTGTAAAGTTTTAACCAGTCACACCTTGTGAGAAAAGCACACACAACAGCCACAGATAAACAAACCTTTGGATCTCCTCCAGAACTCGGGCCACGTTGAGCAGAGGTTTCTTGATGAATTTCCTGACTTTGTGCTCCAGGAGGGGCAGGCAGAAGCTCCACTGGGTAACACACACTACCTGCACAGCCCCAGGGCTCCCCTCCTTCACGGCAGTCTGCAACAACTGATCCAGCTTGTCTATCTCCTTTAGGTGGGCCTGTGGGAAAACAGCTACATGCTGGGAAGTTCTCCTCTGGCAACGACAGCACTGAATCCCCACGACTTGGCAATGGAGGTGAATATAATTATTATGACAGTAAGTATGGGTTTGGGAGATGATGAAGAGGATTTTCCCAACATTCTGACGTGAGTTTTCTGTGTTATTGTTATAAATAATAACTTTGTGTCCTCAACAGCTTCAGTTCAGAGAAATAGTTTATGTCTGAAATGATAGATGAGCTAACAGCTAGGCTGAGCAAAAGTTGAAGCAAATAAAAACAAGCCCCGCCCCCTCAGTGAGAACATTTAAAAGCCTTTCTTTATCGACTCTTGATGTTTTACGTGTTTCAGCTGTTTGATGCTCATCATCACCGTCATCATCATTGTGAATTTGTTCAGGGCCTTAAGTGACCAAAAGGCACCTGAACATGTCACAGCATAACAAGGCAAAACAAACAAAATATAAAAACACATTCATAGGAAACTTATTAAAAAACTAAAAGAAGAGAGAAAACGTTAAAGCCATACTCTGCAACTTCTTTATGTGTTTACATTACATGCAAATATTCTGCACACAATAGGGACCTGCAATGCTGCTACTCTATATTTTTGTACATATTACTGCTGTAATGCTGCTACTCAAATGTTTGCACATATTACTGTTGATTTTACATTTATTTGATTGAAATTGATTTGATTGATTGTGTTGATTTTACATTTATCCTGCACCAAATGGAGTGGCACTCCAATGTCGCTGTACCCTGTACAACGACAATAAAGTCTATTCTGATTCTGATCATGTTCTTGAGCCAGTTTGTGCTAAAATGACCCTTTACAGCAGGGTTGCCCAATCCTGGTCCTGAAGGGCCGGTATCCAGCAGGTTTTAGTTGTAACTCTGCTTCAACACACCTGATTTCAATTAGCAAGTGATTAGCAGGCTTCAGCAGAGCCTGATGAGCTGCTGCACAGGTGATTCAACCACTGAATCAAGTGTGTTTGAGCAGAGAAACCACAAAACCTGCTGGATAGCGGCCCTCCAGGACCAGGATTGGGGACCCCTGCTTTACAGGGTTAATGTCACTCAGACCCCCACCGCCCTCTGTGGCCAGAATACCACACTTGCAACTTCAGAATGGCAGTCTGGTCCCTGTTGGACTTAGTAAAGTGGAGCTGACATGCCTGGTGCTGCAGTCTGCTTCCAGCATGTTTCCTGCATGTTTTAGATCATGAACACAGCTGATGTGTTTGATTTAGTGATGAACCGCTCCTGTAGACACTAATGAAGGCTGAGGAGACGTTTCAGCTGTTAGATTAAGGTGTTAAAAAGACCAACGCACAGCCAGGAGAGAAGTTTACCTTTTGGTTTCACTAACGGACACTAGGGGGTGCTAAAAGCAAGCCAAAGCTGCATGGTATCCCTTTAAAAACACCTTTAAAAAGACAGCGATACCAACTAGGACCCTGCTGTAATGTCTACTGAAAGATTAGTGGTAGCTTAATAACCTAAAGCCTGAAATAATAAAACATATTTTAACTGAAGTATTTACTGTCTAATGTTAATATGACATTATATTAATCAGGTTTATTTTCTTATGAGACAACATAACAGTAATAGAGAGAAGGAACGAGTCGTTGGCTAGTTAATCCTGTAGGTCATAACCTCTCTTCCTAACTGAGGGTGTTCAGTAATTATGTATTACCGTTACACAGAAACACTTAAAACGGCGTGACAGTCCCTTTGATTGATTATTTTACTCTACTTCACCTCAGATTTGTTTTTTTTCTCACCTTTATCAGGTTTTGGGAGCTAAAGCCACTAGGATGGAAAAAGGATTTACAAAAAGCAACGAACAATAACTTTGTTAAGAGAACTGGTCATTTGCATGATAATAACAGGGTTGATAACTGAAGTAAATGATTTAGCACCTCTATGTTGGCTTTGGAGTAGTCATTTATCTTCACTTCTTTCTCCAGAAGGTTAATTTCACAGTTGACACATTCCATTATTAT
>SSNS01000105.1:183332-189111 GCA_006937985.1 Aphyosemion australe | reverse complement strand
ACTCAAAAATCTGAAACATTTTCTAAATACACAAAAGACTCATTACTCTGAAATCTGTCTAAATCTGTTAGTGAGCCTAACCCTAGCCCACCTCACAGGTGCTGCTGATCAGACAGCACAGGTGTGCCTTAGACTGGCCACCAGGTGCCTTTGTTCAACAGCAACAAGCTAAATGTGGTTTTGAATTCATTCTAATTCTGATGTATTCATAAAAAGAGGGTCAGACGTTCAGTTCTATATTAATTTGATGCGCAGCAGATGAAACATGGTGTGTGTTGGGTATCTTGTTCTTTCAAGACTTTCTTCACGGGGACAAATTAGTCAACGTTCCTGCTGCTGTAACTACAAAGCAGAACTCACTTCTGAGAGGTTGCTTACCTTGGATCCTTCTTTGAAATTTCAATTGCTTTCAGAAAATACACCACAGCCTCTTTAAAGTCTCCCTAAAATAGAAAATAAAATGTAAAACAGAAACTAAGAAAGTCATCTTGTCTAAATACTGAAAGATGAGTAAACAAGTCATTTCTATTCAAAGAGGAACCAAAACAATAGAAATACAAGAAACCAATAATTGTTAAAGACTCGAAAAGGTGGAACAACTAAAGCTGCTTCATCGGGAGTGAAAACAGTGTCCTTTTATAAGAAGTCCGACACAGAAACACAAACACTCACGCATGCTATAGAGTCAGGATGGTGTGTCTAATTTACTGTCCTCACCACACTAGCAGTCACTGGCAAAAGCTTCAGCTGGCCTTGGGCCAGAAAGGCTCGGCATGTAAGGAGATTCTCCGGCGGATTCCCCTCAAAGTACATCTTTAGACACGCTGCACCCATCTCCATACACCCCAGCTGGAAACGCAGACAAGCGGGGATTAAACGCCCAAACACAAAGAATATTTCAGCATTATGAGCCTTTTTATTCAGACCTATGTTTATGTTGCTTTTAGTTTGGTGCATTATTACCACACCAAGTTTATTTCTGTTAATACAGATTCAGAAATGTTTAGTGTTTATGAGATTTGAGGTACTACTGAGGACAGTAAGTCATCTGAAGTGTGGGCTGCAGCGTTTAAGCTCAGAAACATCACAGCAGAGATATGAGCTCATATAAAACATAATGTAAGCTTTGACTTTTGTTCTGGTTCCATTCCTGAATTCCAAAGGCTGGAAGAACTTAAACGTGTTTCTGAGTCAAAGTTTTAACCTTTACCTGTTGTAGCTTCTTGAACAGCCTCAGTTTAGAGAAATGGACTTGGTTTCAACATTCCTGAGCTAATGGCTAGTCTGAGTGCAGAAAACAAAGTGTGTTGCTGCTATCTAGCTAACTAGCTGTTAGCACATTCGCTTGTCTTATTTATCAGAGCAGAGAACCCAAATAAACACAACTACAGGAATGATGGTAATCACCACAGAATAAGAGAACGGTTGGGAAATCTCTTTAACCCGCTTGTCTCAGATTCCCATCAGAACCCTCGTGTCCCTAAAGCAACAGGATTAGTACCTTCATCAGAAACCACGTCTGCCGCCCCCTGGTGGAGGATCTACATTTAGCAAACACTAGTTTTATGTGTTTATTGTTATTACATCTTGAAAGAATTACATAATAAAACTGTTATAATTACATATAGAAACTTAAATAATTGATATTAAACATTAGACAACAGTTTTGTTTTGAAAAAAGGTATTTATCATTTTTCTTTTCTTCCTCTTAGTATTTAATTCTTCAGGCTTTAAAGAGTTAAAATGGAATATTGGACATCTATTTAGAGAAGATAGATTTGTGCTTCTCAGGCAAATGAAAGCTTCCTGCAGTGTAATCATAGTGTGGATATGTACTAAACTAAAGTTAAAGGGTGTGTTGGGCTTTGACAGAAAACTTAGTGGATGACAACAAGAAGAGGGAATAAAATAATCCCTGAGTTTCTTTATTCCAACGTGCCTTTCCCTAGACCGCTCTGATGACAGAAGATTCATCAGTGGAAGACTTGTCTCAAAGTCAAGCTAAGCTTTTCTCAGGAGATCTTTTAATAACATTTGTCAGATGTGCCTGAAACATCATCAGTAACAAAACTCTGCTGTAACTCAAATGGAAAGGTTGTATGATTGAAAATGACTCGCTTTATGAATCTATTCAGTTAATCTTCTCTATATTTGCTTGTTAAAATAAAGAAATCTCAGAGGGAGATAATTACCTATCAGCTGCTCTTTTCATTCTCAAAGATCTCAGTCAGATGTTTTCTCAACAAACCTGCTGTGGTCTCTAACGCCTCGTGAGTTGTTTTCTGTGGAAAAGAACTCTGGCGCTCCTGTTTCAGGGGGTAGACGTTTGTCCGGGGGGATTATGTGTCTTGCAAACATCTTGCCTCTGATTGGCTAACAGCAACACAACTTTTCCACCGCCTTCGTTAATAACACTCAGAATACTGTAAAACATATTTTCTTGGGTAAAAAATGCAGCGTTGGTGTGTCCTCTCCTGCAGCAGCAGGGGCGCTGGCCAACATGCTCTTCCTGTGAGTAGTCCCAAGCAAAGGTGGGTGGGGACATGAATTTTCCCTGTGACATAGAAAAGACTGGATTTTTCTGGCTTGATTGTTTTCCAGTCTACTTCCTTTATGCTACTCTTCCGCTGCCTCTGTTCTCTCTTCTTTCTTGGGTAAAAATGCAACATGTTTAAAACTCAGAGTGACCAATCGTATTTCAGAAAGAACACGTATTATGCTAAGTAGGGGTGTGGTGTCAGCTAGGGTTCTGTGATACACTGTGATGCTCTACAGACACTCTCGTGTATTAATATTAACTTTAATGTACTTATTAGGGATGAGCGAGTACACCACTATCTGTATCTGTATCTGTTCAACCATCTAAATTATCAGTATCTGTACTCGGAGTGGGTGGGGCCTAAAACGGAAACGGGCATGGTTTAACCGGAAGTGGGTGGGGCTTAACTCGGTACATTATTTTAAGGCTGAAATTGATATGGATTGATCACAAGTTGCTATATGTATTGTTTATTTGAAAACTATTTACAGATCAGCCTCAGAATTGAGATTCAGTGTTTTTGACCACAATAGTAAAGGAACTATCAATAAACTCAGAACATGAATATTTAAGTGCATGAATGAATACAACTGCAGTAGGAAATATGAACTACTAGAATAAGACACAACTTTTTTATTTAATTTTTTATTTTATTTTATGATCAAACTATTTTTTTCAAAAGTTCTTGGCATTTTTTCCCACACAAAGTTAAAAAAACAATGTTTAAGGTGTGTGTGTGTGCGCGCATGTCTGTGTGTGTGTGTGTGTGTGAGAGAGAGAGAGAGAGAGAGAGAGAGAGAGAGAGAGGGAGGACCGGAGCGAAGGACAGTGACCAACGCGATACGAGCCGTTTTCAGCTCTGTCTTGTCAAATGCACCACTATGAAACGTAACTTTAAATGTTACACAAACTGAAAAAGAGGCGAGCTGAAGAAGGGAGTACTGTTTACTGAAGCAACGTGACGAGAGAGCTGATATCTATATGGCTACGAGCACAGAGGCATCAGTCACTGTCGTGTGTGAGCGGAGCGCAGCTCCCTGAGCTGCAGAGATGGTTTTGTGTTTCGGGAGGGGCGGGCGCTCTGTGTGACTGGCCAGTCACAGAGTGTAAAGACAGTCAGTTACCCAATGAGGATTCTCCTTCCACCCGAACACAGATAATCATGAATTTTACTCGGTTTATGATCGTACTCATCAAAGATGCATTATCCGTACCGGATACTCGTCTGAAACGAGTATCCGGCTCATCCCTAGTACTTATGTTTTTAAAAAGCTTACAAATTCAACCATTAGATTGAGCTTTTGAGTTTGAACAGATTAGATTATGATAAGATTAAATTAGATTAAATGAATAAGTGAATAAATTAGATTAAGGCGGCTGTAGCTGAACGGGGAGAACGGTTGTCTTCTGATCTGAAGGTGAGAGGCTTCATCCCAGGCCCTGCACTCCACATGCCGAAGCTTCCTTGGGAGAGATACTGACCCCTATAATTGCCCTGAACTATTTTGTCCACGTCTGTACGTTGTACGTCAATTTAAGTGAAAAGTAATTATGTGAGTTTCAACTGTTTGTCACATTTAATGATGGATGTTATAACTTTTATATGGAGGTCTGATTATGCTGTAGGGTGTGTTACTGGGATTTTATAAATTTAATTTTTACAAATAAAATCTTGCTAACCTCACAACCCCAGCAAAGACAAAATTGTGGGGACCCCCTTGGGGGTCCTGACCCCCAGTTTGAGAACGCATGTTCTAGGAAAAGTGCTAAATATGTGGAGCAGCCGAGCAGGTATAAAACACCTCACCTGGAGAGCTGTTTCTGCACCAACCACGTACAGCTCCGACACGCAGCCTGGAGTTTGTCCGCTAACTTCTGCCGTTAAGCTCTTTATCAGAACAAAGGCGGACTCCAGAGCTTCTGGGTCTGTAAACGCGTTAAATAAACACGGTAAACACTTTTATTCAGGCCTACTCGTAGTTTTCTACAGGTGTTTCAGAACAAACCTCTGGTTTCCTTCGCGTCGGCAAGACGCTGCCGGATGTCCATGTTTCCCCAAAGTTAGCTTAGTGACGTCGGTCACGTTTGACTAGTTACGGTACTAGCTAACCAGTACTAGCTAACCAGTACTGGTTTAAAAAACATAACTCTACCCACAGACGGTTAGTCTACTTTACCGTTAGTCTTTGGTCGCTGGTTGCTAGAGAAACTGTTGCTAGGCAACCGAGAGCCAAGCTACGGCAGAAGATTGGGACAAAACTACGAATCCTCCATTTAGCGCAACACACAAACAGTCCTGTCTGACGTTCTGGCAGAAATAAAACTTCCAAAGTCACCAAATAAAGACGCAGCAGCAGATCAACACATGGGTGATAAATAATAAAGATAAATCTACAACAAGTCATTTTGAGATGTGTTATTAAAAACCCACAAGATTAGTTTCCAAATTCACCAAACTGTAAAAATGCACCAAGTGTTCTCCTGAAAGCAGAATGTCGAACACTCTCAGCACACTGAGAGACTCATGACAGCAGCAACCAGACAACCTGGACCACACAGATGGGCTGGAAGATGATGCAACCTGAAATCATACGTGATGATGTCATGCTCTAACAGCACACCTGCATTACTATAATGAAACTTTATTATTGTGATGTAACTTGTGTTGTAGCTTGAATTCAATAACATTAAACCAATATGTATCCGCTTTAGCTAATCCTTAAAAACTTCAGAGGTTAAAGTGGAAACACGTATGCCTTCAATATTTAATTTTAAGGTTGGCCATGGATGGCTCACATAGAAGAGCTTTATATTTTTCTCAAAAAGTAATATTTGTCAGAGTGTGAAAGCCCAGAAACATATTAAATTCTTATTCTTATGCACGGCTACTGGAACAGCTTCAGGACTGGCTTGTGTTCACTAAGAGGGGCTTAACTGTTTTGGAATAAAAAACCTGGACTCTTTTCAGGATTTCATTTAAGGAACTGAATGGTAAGTTTGCATTAAAGCCAGTGAATACATGTTAAGCTCCAGCTCAGTTGCAGATGTTAAATTCATTCAGCTCCTTATTTCCAACTGTTTGTGTAAACTAAGAAAGAAACTGAAACACCATATGGAGGCAATGCTCTGTATCTGACCTCTGGACCCATGCACATAACTAAGTAAGGATATAGCACTGATCACAAAAAAACAATCACAAAGTGCTTCACAAAGATCAACAAAACAAATCATAAAGTCATA
>SSNS01000105.1:158332-175832 GCA_006937985.1 Aphyosemion australe | reverse complement strand
TCACCAGAAGTCTGGGAGCTAGATGGCTCTCCACGCTGGTCCTGGAGCTGTGCTCGTCAGGACGGAGGTCTCTGAGGGTGTTGCTGGGATCTGTTGGAGCCACTAGGGATCAGGAGTTTCCCTGGAAACCGTTGGGTTGCCAGTTAAAACCCAGGATTTGCCCGTGTCAGTCGTCGTGCCCTTGGGCAAGACACTTCACCCTCCTTACCTGCCGGTGGTGATCGGAGGAACTGGTGGCATCTGTCAGCGCGCCCCAGGGCAGCTCATCACCATCAGCGTGTGAACGGGTGAATGTGTGATTGGACTGTAAAGGGCTTTGGAAAAGCTCTGAACAAATGCCATAAATTATTTTTATACCAATGAGAATTCAATTTCTTCATTTCTTCTTTAGCTCTTGTTATGTCTGAAGTTGCTCATGCTTTCAGTTTGGGATCAAACTGAAACTGTATGCTAATTTTCCTTATTGTGATGTCACAAACAGGGACTTTTGGAAACGGTTGGTAGAAGCAGAATTCCTAAAACCTAAACTGACAGAAAACAGATGTATTGATTGTTTCATGCTGGCAGTAGAGACCCACACGGCAGCACAGAAGGATGCTAAAGGTGAGTTTAGTGTAATATGTCCCATTAAGGCTTTACTGAAGCTCATCTCTTCACCTTTGACACCATGTGAACAATGATTAGTTTATTTTGTGTTGTCGTTACCTGTTTTTAATATAAGGCTGTTTCATGTCTTTTTACGTATTTTATTCTTGTTTTATGTTAAAGGAAAGCAGCCATCTCTTATCTACTGCTTTGTAACTCACAACAGTGTAAAGCACCGTGCTCCAACGCTGGCTTTAGAAATCCATTTGGATTGGATTCAAAGATAAGTGCAGATTTCGGAGCACTCTAACGTCTGCACCTTCATTTAAGGTCACAGTGTGAGTCAGTTCTGTGAATGTTCAGCCACATCAGGTGAAACCACGAACATTTGTGAGAGAAGAGATGCTCGGTGACATATCTGTTCCACTTTCCTTGTGCTTTAGTGGAGCTGTTCCTCCTGTGATCCCGAGCATCGGGCTTTGCGGTGAATAAACAGACGTCTTCGTGCCACTTCTGCAAACCCATTCTTACTCTTTATGCTGGTATTAGGAGAGGCTGCGGAGCTTTCTTGAAAGCAAATTCCTCCCAGATGAAAATGTCAAAGGCAGTATCTTTAGTAGGGCGGGTAATGTTCAGTAAACGGTGAGCAGCAACAACAGGAATCTGGTTTTCTGAATGGCGTCACAAAACTGACATGAATATCTGGATTTATGAATATGTGAGAACTAGACTAACGCACCTGGCTGATCATTTCATCTTCTTGTTATGTTTTAATTGCCGTGTTCGTTTCTGAAGGTGCATGTTGCATCTCTCCTCTCTGATGGCTGATGTGTCTCTCCAAACAGGTGCTGGTCCTGCCAGGATGTGGAGGAGGAGCAATCCGTGTCTGGGAGCGTTGGATCAAAAGCAGAGGGACTCTCAGAGATATCTAATACCTCTGAAACACCACTGATCCCAGGTACCATGGTAACCAGCCAGACCCTCACTCCTTCAGCTTCTCCGTTAGTCCTCCATTTATTCGTATTCATCCTTTCAAACTGTTGTCTGCAGAACAAGCTGGTTATCAGTCAGCAACAGGCTGATTTTACAGCCTTACTGTTGACAAGCTGATGACAGAGTTCACTTCAGGGTCACGCTATGAAAGCGGTTTCTCAGGGAGCTGCTCTCTTGCTCTCTTCTCACTTTGCTTTCTTTGATGAGAAGCAGGAGGAACATGAAGTTGAAAAGCATGACCGTGGTGCTGCAGCAGCATGACGTTTGGGTCAGGCACAAATTCTGCTTGGATGTTTTAACGATGATGTTCATATTTTTATGTATGTTGTGTTTTTATGAACCTGTGCTTCTGTTGCTCTTAGATGCTTCAGAAGCCAGTTTCTCTTCCAACCCCCCAAACAGTCGAGTTTAGATGAGCTGTAAGTGATCACGCTGTTGGATCCATGGTTCCCACATCAAACCAAGTCCTTGTGCCGATGGAGAGAAGTTTAAAAATCTGTTAAAAAGTGATTTTCTGTCACAACACTCTAAGCAGTTTTACAGAGATTGAGCTAAATTTTGGAGTCGCAGGAAGTCGGTTAAAGCAGATCCTCTCAGCACTAAACAAGCGGAGAGGATTTTGTACAAGATTGTGTGTGACGTTATTGTCACGGTGTGAATAAAATGGTTTAAAAAGTCTCACAACAGAGGGTGATCTCAGTTTAAATGAATGATAAATGATGAATGACCTCCTTTCTGAGTCAGAGGACTCCAGAGTAGGGTAGACCGATGTACCTCCTTAGTAAAGCCGATTTAAAGTCAGCCCGGTGCTGCAGCTGAATTTAATTTAAATGCATATTTACATTCATGAATAACAACATCTGCATAAATGCAGAAAATTATTTTCAACTAAAATTTGTTTTTGTGTCAATTTTAAATATGTATTACTTGGTCAGTTAATTGATTGGTTTTAGCTTTAGTCAGATGTCTGATTTAAACACAACATTAAGATTTAACAGGGGTGGATGGGGAATGGGATTTTCTTTAAAGAACAGTACAAAGTCCAGAACTGGCAACCCACCCATTACAAGGCAAAGTCCAGAACTGGCAACCCATCCATTACAAGGCAAAGTCCAGAACTGGCAACCCATCCATTACAAGGCAAAGTCCAGAACTGGCAACCCACCCATTACAAGGCAAAGTCCAGAACTGGCAACCCATCCATTACAGGGCAAAGTCCAGAACTGGCAACCCATCCATTACAGGGCAAAGTCCAGAACTGGCAACCCATCCATTACAGGGCAAAGTCCAGAACTGGCAACCCATCCATTACAGGGCAAAGTCCCAGTCCCTGAGCCACCGTCAACATTACCAAAGTTAAAAAACTGTTTTGCTTTTCATTCTTTTATTATTTCATTAGAAACATAACATTCAGTTTAATTTTAAGGGTTTAAAACATGAGCAGAACCAGAACCGGAGCTTAAATGTGAAAAGTTTTGTTAATGTCCACTTAAGAGGTGGAATGTGCGTGTGTGTGTGTGTGTGTGTGTGTGTGTGTGTGTGTGTGCGTGTGTGTGTGTGTGTGTGTGTGTGTGTGTGTGTGTGTGCGTGTGTGTGTGTGTGTGTGTGTGTGTGTGTGTGTGTGTGCGGTTGCGTGTGTGTGTGTGTGTGTGTGTCTGGAACAACAATGAGATGACTGAGACTGCCTCCAGTGCTACACGGCCGTCTGAGGCCGTTTGGACAGCAGAACTGTGGTCTGTGACATGAGGAGGAAAACACTGGGATGCTGCTGGAAGAAGTGGAAGATGGCACGATGCCAACAGACACTCAGAAATAATCACTCTCTCCTGCTTCACCCACACACTGAGCTCCATCAGTGCAAACACAGCCACCCACTTACTCTGTGTTGAGACCCTACAAACACTGCAGAGACAAATACAGTTAAGGAGGATTTAGGAAAAAGCTTCAGGCTGGTAATCAGAGCTGTCTACGCCACCCAACAAACCACTTGTTCACTGAAAATATACATCAGAGGGAGAGAATAACGGCTAAAGGAACCCCCCCCCCCCCCCCCCCCAACACACACACACAATAAAACCAATAAGCCTGCCTCTATAAGGGTAAATATTGTACTTAGTTTAGCCCTTTATTGACCGTGGCTCCCATAGATGGAACAGGGTTTGGATTTTTCATTCCCAGATAGAAAGAAGGGCGGTTTCACTGCTGCTGGAGGGAATCTGCATGTTTTTGAGACTCTGTAAAGATGTTCTTGACTGTTTCTGACAGTGGAGACAACACACACACACACACACACACACACACACACACACACACACACACACACACACACACACACATCTATTTTCATGACCAAATCTTTTCAGACCTCATTATTTGGGGAAAAAAAAAAAGAAATGTACAGGTGCTGGTTCTAAAATTAGAAAATCACGACAAAGTTGATTTATTTCAGTAACTCCATTCAAAAAGTGAAGTTTGTATATTAGATTCATTCATCACACACAGACTGATATGTTTCACATGTTTATTAGTTTTTTACAGACGCCAGGACCCATTTCTCAATACTTAGGTCACGTTTGCTAAACTCTTCACACAGTGAGCACAACAGAAGTCTATGTGGGCTAAACTGAGGATCAATTATCATTGTTTTGGCACAAAAAATGCATTCAGTGACTACTTCTCTCAAATGTCATGAATTCTTTTCTCACTCAGACACAACAACTGCCAAAAATCATTGTACTAACAGGCCATTTTGCATTATTATTTAACAAAACTGTTAAACTTATGTTCAAAACAATAACATGATGCAAAACTGAATAAGAGCAAAATTCAACAGCAATATTTTATTGTAACATATTTTAAATCTAAAAATGCAGTTTAACCAGCCACAGCTGATTCTCATAGATGAACATCTGCAGGTGTTACTCTTTCTATTTCATTACAAAAGGAGACAACTGCTGAATAGGTTTGTATTGTGATGTAAACATGGACCCAGCCAGAATAGAGAAGTGGCTGAAAGAGGAAGAAGAGAGGCTGGAGAGGGCGAGGAATACGTATGCGTGGTGGAAGAAGAATACGAGGAAGATCAAGAGCTGTAGTCTCAGATGAGATCAGAGCGACTGTCATTGATCATGTAGTACAGGGGGTCCCATTACTGTAAGGACCCCCTTGCCCATGTCCAAGACAAGCCAGGACCCCCAAACCCAACTCCTTCACACATAAACACATTCCTGTAAATGTGATCATTTACTAACTTTATACAGATGTGACAGGGTGAGCATGCCGTCACTGTATTCCGATTGATCATGCGCCTGGGCTGCTTGGCCACAGGGATATCCCTTTGGCTGACTGGTTAACAATGCATGACTCTCACCCACAGGTCTGAGGTTCAAATCCCACCCAGGACCTCATTTGTCCACCTTGACATACAGAGTTATAACTTTTATATGGAGTTCTGATTATACTGTAGGGCAAGGGTGCCCAATCCTGGTCCTGGAGGGCCGGTATCCAGCAGGTTTTAGTTTTAACTCTGCTTCAACACACCTGATTTCATTCAGCAGGTAATTAACAGGCTTCTGCAGAGCCTGATGAGCTGCTGCACAGGTGATTCAAGCAATGAATCAAGTGTGTTGGAGCAGAGAAGCCACTAAAATGTGCTGGATACCGGCCCTCCAGGACCAGGATTGGGTACCCCTGCTGTAGGGTGTGTTATTGGGATTTTATAAATGTAATTTTTACAAACCTCACAACCTTAGCAAAGACAAAATTGTGGGGACCCCCTGCAATCTTGTGGGGACCCCCAATTTGGGAACCCCTGATGTAGTACATCATGGTCTGGTCAGAGAGCAGCCAGATCTGCAACGCTCTGCAGTGGCATCTATAGTTAGAGTTGTCCAGCAAACCAACAGGTAACTTGTATTCTTGTATTTTGGAATTACTTATGGCAAAAATAAATAAAATAAATAAACAACATAAAACATTGACAAATTCTGCATCATGTCTGATTCATTCCAGTAACATAGATTGTAATTCTAAACAGAGACGTGTCCTTGTATTACACAAGAAAATGTAAAGCTACATGTTGTTGGTGTTTTTAAGGTCATTGTTTCATGGGTGACAGAGTGTGTTTGTCGGCTGTCAACCTTTGCTGGTGTTCTGGAAGAATGAGTTTATCTGAGACCTGAATCAAGTGTTTTGGTAGTTGTAGTGTATTTTGAATGTGAAATGAACTGCTTTGCCAAGCTGCAAGTCAGTTAGGAGAACTGTCTGAAGAGTTTTGCAAAAGTGACCTAAGTATTGAGAAGTGTGTCCTAGCGTCTGTAAAAAACTGTAATGTTGATTCTAACTGACAACTAATGAAAATCCCAAATTCAGCATCTCAGAATATTAGAATATCATTCAGACCAAAGCAACAAAAGGATTTTAGAAATGTTGGTGAACAGATAAGTCTGACCATGAAGCTATGAGCATGTACAGCATCAGTATTTAGTTGGGGCTCATTTGGCCTGGATTACTGCAGCAATGGGGCGTGGCATGGAGTCCATCAGTCTGTGGCTCTGCTCAGGTGTTATGAGCCCATGTTGCTCTGATAGTGGCCTTCAGCTCTCCTGAACTGTTGGCTCTGGCGTGTTGCATCTTCCTCTTCTCAATAGCCCATAGATGTTCTATGGGGTTAGGGTCAGAATCAAGAACAGGGACACCATGGTCCTTAAACCAGGTACTGGTAGCTTTGGCACTGTGTGCAGGTGCCAAGTCCTGTTGGAAAATGACATCTGCATCTCCATCAAGCTGGTCAGCAGCAGGAAGCATGAAGGGCTCTAGAACTTCCTGGTAGACGGCTGCGTTGACCTTGGACCTCAGAAAACACAATGGACCAACACCAGGGGTTTGACTGTGCCAATGATTTTAAGTTGGTGTGAGAGGGATGGGAATGAGGGTCATGTAGGGTCACGTAGGGGCATTCTTTGTAGGAAAAGTGCTCGTTTTTCCTATTTTTTATAACAATCCATGGTGTTTCTTTTTTATGTATATCATTTCTTTTCTTTTCTTTTACACAGCAGAGCAGATCCCGGACCTCATCCAGAGTCACTCAGCAGTGAGTAAAATGATCATCCACGCTGGTACCAACAACACCCGCATGCAGCAGTCAGAACTCCTCAAGCGTGATTTTATCCACCTTTTTAATCTTTTAAAAAACACGCATGTGTCTGTTTTTATTTCTGGCCCTACTCCCACCATCGGCAGAGGAATTGGCCGTTTTAGCAGACTTTTATCTCTGAGCACTTGGCTTTCCTCTGCCACCGTGTTGCACAATATTGGTTTTATAGACAATTTTAACATCTTCTGGGGCAGGAGTCATCTGTTTGGAGCAGATGGGCTTCATCTTAATAGACGGGACCCGCACACTAGCTATGAGCCTGGCCTGCCCCCCCCCCCTGTCTACCCCTCTGGCCCCACCTGCCCCACCAGCCCCTACCTCCTGATGTGCAGCGGGTCCCTGCTCCTACGAACCCAGCTCTGATTTTAACAGTCATTCACATATCGGACTTGGACCATGCCATACCTCACTCATACCTGTCATCATCAGCAGAGAGCGGACAAACAAATGCAACTACAATAATCTAAAACAATTACCAAAAGTCCCACTCTCAGTAAGTAATACAGTCACTCCATCACCAGTCACTATTAATATGGCTCTTTTAAATGTTCGCTCTCTGCTGAACAAAACTTTTTAATAAATGACCTGATTTTAGACCATAAAATTCAATGTTTGCTTTTAACAGAAACGTGGCTGAGTACAGATGCACCTGCTGTTCTCACAGAGGCCTCCCCGCCTAATTTTAATTTCACTTATTCAACGAGGAGCAGCAAGAAGGGTGGCGGTACTGCTTTTATAGGTTCATCAACACTTACCGCCAAACCTGTTTTATTTGATCATTTTAAAAGCTTTGAATATACAGCAACTGTTTTAGCACTCCTCGGATTTTATGTGTCACAGTTTATAGGCCTCCTAAGCAGAGTGCACTTTTTATTCAAGAATTTTCAGTTTTTATCAATTCTGCACAACAACTTTGAAAGGATCATTTTAGCTGGTGATTTTAATCTACATGTGGATAATCTTTTAGATCCTTTATCAAGAGATTTCTTAAATATTCTGAATTATATGGATTTTAGTCAACATGTCACACAGCCGACTCACAACAGAGGAAACACCCTGGACTTGGTCATCACGCATGGCCTGTCCACCAGTGTGTCCTCTGTTGTTGACTTGGCTGTCTCTGACCACTACTGCGTGTTTTTTAGCATCACTAGTTTTACCCAGCGGGAGCCCTCTGCGAGAACTGTAAGGAAACGTCATCTCACCCCTGAAGTGGCTGCTGGTTTTCTTGAAGCTTTTAGAAAGACCCCTCCTATTCCGGTACCTGCATCTTGTGATCTTATTGTCAGTGATTTTAACAGTAGACTGCAATCCACCCTCAACCTGCTTGCTCCACTCAAAGTTAAAAAGCTACAGTCAAAACGTGCATCACCATGGAGAAATGAAAAGCTAAAGAAACTAAAGAGAGACTGCAGGGCAGCAGAGAGAAGATGGAGGAAAAATAAAATTACAATAAACCATCAAATATACACAGAACTACTTAAATCATATAGTAACGCGGTGAGAAACTCAAGAAATGCTTACTTTTCCAAATTAATTTCAGACGATAAACATAATCCCAGAATTCTTTTCTCCACCATAAACAATATTTTAAACAGCGCAAATAAAACATTTCAGAGAACCCCATCTAACGCTGTCTGTGAGGAGTTTGCAGACCACTTCAGGGGGAAGGTAGACACCATCAGATGCAACATTTTATCCTCTCATAGTAACATGGTTTTAGACAAGTCTGAATGTGTGTCTTCACCAGAGGAAACGCTGGACGGTTTTGTCCTGGTAGAGGCTGAGACTCTTGATAAAGTTTTCTCCTCAGTGAGGCCCACCACATGTGTTCTGGACCCAGTTCCCACTGCATTTTAAACAGTTTTATGGATCTTTTAGAGATGAGATTTTAACCCTGATGAATTGTTCACTTCAGACGGGGGTCTTTCCTGCCGCCTTTAAAGGGACGGTGGTCAGGCCTCTGTTGAAGAAAAACAACTTAGATTTCTATGATTTTAACAATTTTAGACCGGTGTCTAACGTACCATTTTTAAGCAAAATTTTAGAAAAGCTTGTTTTAACTCAACTCAATGATTTTATAATCGCTAATAATGTCCTGGAGAAATTTCAGTCTGGTTTTAGGGTGAACCACAGCACAGAGACGGCCCTTCTGAAGATTTTAAATGATTTTAGATTAAATTATGATGAACGGAGAGTGACCGTGTTGGTTCTACTGGATCTAAGCGCTGCCTTTGACACAGTAGACCACACTATTCTTTAAACCCGTTTAAAACAGATCAGCCTCTCTGGTGCTGCTCACAGATGGTTCACCTCTTATCTCACAGACAGGACCTTTATGGTGAGTTTAGATACCTGTTCCTCTGGGGCTCATAGGATTACATGTGGTGTGCCCCAGGGTTCTATTTTAGGCCCAGTGCTTTTTAACCTTTATATGCTCCTCTTGGTGGTGTCATCAGGAGACATGGAGTGAACTTTCACAGTTATGCTGATGATACACAGTTGTACATCTCCGTGTCTCCTGATGACACACAGCCAATGGACGCACTTTTTAACTGCATTTTAGACATCAAATCCTGGATGGCAGAAAACTTTCTCCAGCTCAACCAGGACAAAACTAGTTATCGGTCCTGAGGCTCAGAGAGAGAGACTTTTACCAAAACTACAATCACTGTCTTTTAATCCATCTCAGCAAGTGAAGAACCTGGGCGTGATTTTTGACTCTGAGCTGACTTTTTACCTCACATCAGAAATATCACTAACATAGGATTTTATCATCTAAAGAACATCGCCAGAGTCCGCCCCATCCTCTCTCGGGCTAATACGGAGACGCTGATGCGTGCTTTTATCACCAGTAGAATAGACTACTGTAGTGCCCTGCTTTCTGGTCTTGGAGCGTTTCAGGTTTACAACTTTTACTAAATTCAGCAGCACATGTCCTGACGAAGACCAGGAGGCGGGAGCACATTACACCTGTCTTAGGATCATTGCATTGGCTCCCCGTATGTTTCAGGAATGATTTTAAGGTTCTCTTAATGGTTTTTAAGTGTCTTAATGGTCTTGGGCCTTCTTATCTGTCAGAATTGCTTCTACCCTACAAACCCTGGTGGCCTCTGCGCTCCTCTGGCAGCCGTCTCCTGGTTATCCCTAAGGTCAGGACACATACTCATGGCGAGGTGTCTTTTCAGTATTACGGCCCTCGCCTCTGGAACAGGCTGCCGGAGGACCTCAGGGCCACAGAGACCGTTCATGGTTTTAAGAGCAGGCTCAAGACTCACCTTTTTAGCTTGTAACTGATTATTAGTTATTAAAGTTGATTGCTGAGCATATTTTATTTGATTCATTTGATCATTGTTTGTATTCTACATTATTTTAATATAATCTCATTTATTATTTATTTATTACTTTTACTATTATATTAGCTCCTGTTATTTTTATATTCATCTTACATTCATCTTTTAATCTTTCTTCCAGTGTTTCCTCTGTGGGGGGGGCCCTCTGCCTCGGGGCGGTGGTCGACTGCTGCTGCCTGGGTGCCCTCTGGGTGGTGCTTGGGTGGAGGTGGGGTCTGTGCCCTCCCTCTCCATTGCACCGTGTCGGTACCTCGGCTGCTGCAGTTGACCTACTGCTGCCGGGGCAGACGGCTCCTCTGATGGCTTTCCTTGCCCTACCTTATCTGGCTCATCTGAACTCAGCCAAATATCATTTTTACTGATGTTACAATGTTTTTAACTTGTGTGGGAGGGATGGGAATGACGGTTATATAGGGTCATTTTAACCTGTAAAGAACTTATGTTGGAAAAGCGCTTTATAAATAAAGTTTGATTTGATTTGATTAAAGGTTGTAAATCAAGACTTAAAATGTGCACAAGTGATCAGATATAAAGGGTTAAAACCCTTCCGCTTCTCTGAGCTACAGCCATGATGGCATGGCCACAACTCAGCTCACGAAGAAGCCTCGAACAGGAAACCGAAACTGTGGCAGGTAAAAAACACTTGCCTGTTTAAGAAGAAATCTTCCCTCCGTTAGTTTCATAAAAGCATAAAAAAACTCATAAATACGTTAAATGATGGCAGCTGCTGCCAGCTTGGAATCAAACCAAACAAAAACAAATCATTGTGACCAGACAGTTCCTCCTGCAACAAGTAGAATGTGTGTGTGTGTGTGTGTGTGTGTGTGTGTGTGTGTGTGTGTGTGTGTGTGTGTGTGTGTGTGTGTGTGTGTGTGTGCGTGTGTGACTCAGAGGGCAATATGGAGAGAGGAGAATTTGAGTGTAATGGAAAGGAGCTGAGATTTGCTGATCATCCCGAGATGTGTGTGTGTGTGTGCGTGTGTGTGCGTGTGTGTTTGTGTGTGTATGTGTGTGTGTGTGTGTGTGTGTGTGTGTGTGCGTGTGTGTGTGCGATACGAGGACAGAGATGGTGGGTGGAAAGGAAGTGGAAGAGAGAACAGAGGACGACAGCAAGAAATTCAAATTTTCTCTGAGCTGCATAGAAAATATTTTCTGCTGGTTTGTTTACAGAAACCCGACGGCTGAGGAACCTGCTGCTGCTTCTCCAGCGTTCAGCGGTCCTCTCTAAATGCAGGACGTGGCACTAATATGATGAGCAGCAAGCATTACTGCTGCATGTAACTAACACACATCTGCAGCTCTAACTAGGCTTGAACACGTTGTGACAGACAGACGACACAAAGTCTTCCTTTGTCCTCGTTGGTGGCCGATGCATCGTCAGGGTTGTGTCGAGCCTTATGTCGCATCATCTTAGAGTAAAAAAAACAGGAAGGTCATGGCAGCTTCCATGCAGGGTTGCATTGTGGGATGTCTTCTGGGGTTTGTCTGTTCTTTCTGTTTTATACTTTGTTTCTTCTCTTTACTTATTTTAGGCTTCGCTTGTATTTTATTGTTGGTTTGTTGTGTTCAGCACGTTGGACTACCTTGATTGCTGCATACATAAATAAAACAATGAATAAATGTTTTGGTTCGTGGACATCAAAGATGTTGGTGCACTCCCATAATGCATTGCGTTGGTTCCAAAGCCCTATAGACGAACCGAGGCTTCCTCCTCCGCTGGGTCTCGGTTCTGTTATTCTGCACCCTGGTGAGGTTCCTGGTGAGGTTCCTGTGTTCTCAGCTGCTCAGAGGAACCGAACCCTGGAGAACGGACCGGATTGGGTTTAAACAGACTAAACGTGCAGATGGGAAGATGCTCCAAAGAACTTGGTTTGGAAGTTTATTGACTTCCATTGATTTTTAGTAGTAATAACAATAAAGTTACTGAGCTGGAACTAAGTAAGGTATAGTGGTAGAAGACAGTAACTAATCTGACTCAGAAAAGCGCTACAAGTCATTTATCACTTACCCTCATTATAAGGCCTCAGAAATCTATTAAATAAAATGGTGCTGACCAACAGGTGTCAGAGCTCAGAGGTGCAGCCTGGTGGAGTCTGAGAATGCAGAAGCAGCTGTTTGGCTGCACGGGGAGCAGAAAGCTGTCTAAGGTGACCCCACAACGCCACGCTGCTCCACAGGACACTGGTTGTCTTTAACTGGTTTCAGACCCTCCTCTTTGATGAGGTCAGGAGCTCTTAGCTCAGAATGTTTGGAAGAAAAAGGAGTCAGACTTTCTTCTGGTGCAGTGGCATCTAGCTTAGCCTAGTGAACTAGACCAAATTCTTGCTTTGCAGAGTTTGGTCTAGGCACGCTTCATTGGAACCCTCGCAGCCCAAACCACTGCTGTGTCTATCCAATCACAACTCGCTATAGTTTTGGTTGGGCCAATCACAGCGCTCTATATTGTGGGCCAATCACAGAGCGGGAGTAGCCGATGACGTCAGCGCTGCGGCCGCGAACCCAAGCAACATGGCGGCAGCGCCGGAACCACGTTGGTTTGAAACGGCTTTGTCATCAACATTGGATTATTTAGACTCCAACGTGCGTAAGTCTGTCTGATATACTTAGCGGCTTCTTATTTTTATCAAACAAAGTAGTGCAATGTCCCAGTACACCTGATATTCACATGTTTTTCATACAAAAACGACAGAAATCATTGATGTTAGACGCCATTAAAGCCTCCCGCTTTTCCATCGCTGTGATTACGTCACGTTGTTCGTCACTCTGATTGGTCCTAGCGCTATCCAATTGCGTGCTGACATTTTGAAAGACAACCGTAGATCCCGCCTCACGACTGAGAGCCGTCAATGGTTCGTGGCCAGACTATATATACACATATATAGGATGGCTTGCCAGGCTAACATCTAGCTCCACCGAGCACACTTTAATCTAACGTCTGTGGAATATGCTGCCAAGATGATTGCACTCTGCTGCTGTCATCGTTTGCAGATGTAGAAGAGACACACAGTAAAATGCAGGTGGTTCAAACCTGAGCCAGTCTGGTGCCTCCAGGTTCTGCAATAATCCTCCAAAACCCCAGAACAGCCATCCGAGCTGGATCATTTTAAACTCTGAAGGTGAGTAACAGCATTTCTAGATAATGTCCCCGTTATTTTTATTCCCTAAAAGAACAAGTCAGACAGGCTGAAGCCTAAAGGTTGAGTGGAGGTGGTGCTGAGGGTCAGACGGATAGAAATCCTGACTGAACCGAGTTCACGTGCTTCAACTATTCCAGTCTTCATGTCAAAAGGAACCTACATTGTTTTGAGCTAATTAGGACCTTTACGCCGGCTCAGGCAGCAGCGGTTCATGCACGACGTGATTCGTTCACATTTTTCCTGCAGACTGAAGACCCCAGCGACCCTCAGGAGGGGCTGATCTGAGCTGCAGTCAAGTGAACATTCAGAGGTCTGGAGCGTCGATGAACAGGTAGCAGCTGAAAGAGTGAATGCATGAAGGTGAGTTTGCTCCGGTCAACCTGAAACGTGGAGACGTAGATGATGCCTGCCCACTTATAAAATGCATCAGAAACACAAGAACCAGACTTCCCAGTTGAACTCATAAAGAGCAGCGCTGTTGGAGAAGTCAAACTGCACGTTGCAGCCCCCCCGACTCGAAGTCTTTTGGGCGTCTGAACTTAAAAACAGCCTTTTACAGCAGATGAAATGGAAAACAACAGTGAAGCACGAAGCAACGCATAAAAGACCTCCAAAAGTAAACAATGTAGGTTTTAATAGGCTGAACCCAGCAGTGCTTTTGGGCTGATGTCTTTGCATCTGCTGAACGCTGCAGAGAGGCTGTCTGTTCACAGGAGGTGTCAGCACTAACTTCCTACAACATCATACAAACGGCACCCTCAGGATCGACGTGGTTTGGGTGCGTGTTTCTCTTTCTGCAGTGGATGCAAATGAAACCTTATGTGTAAAAAGAAAAGCTCTGTGTTCATCTGTGAAAACATAAATATATTCATGCTTCCCATCCTTGTTCAGCATTTCCTCCATCACAACGAATAACGGGAACAGTTTTTGGTTACAAGCAGCACAACAGGACCGTGACAGCTGTGAGAGCATCCCTGATCCGAGCGAGCCCTGGCTTGATGACACAACATGATGGAGTGGAAGTGAATGAAGCAGGCAGTAGTAGCACGGGCTGGAAATGTAGGGAACTTTGTTATTCTTGTTTTTGGGCCGAGCACGTCACCAGAACACAAACACCCTGCAGCGCTGTCAAAACCTTCCGCCGAGCAGCAGAATTCTAGAAGATTTAGACGTGGAACTAGAGAGAGAGCAGGACAGAGTTTAAAAAGACGAGGAAAGCCTGCATCACGTAGATCCTGGTGTCTTCTTGGCTCACATGGGATAGATTTGCAAGAGCGTAACAGTCCATCTGTGGCCTTACATAAAGTGTTTCCCCCAAGTGGGATTGTGAATTGAGAGGGAAATGCCCTAATCTGTGCTAATCAGTCTGGTGAGAGAACAGACCCGTGAACCGTGAAGGAAGCAGGAAGCATCCTGAAGGCTATGGGGGTGGGGTGGGGGTTTGATACCCACCACCCATCATCAGTGATTGTCCAGGTCCAGGAGACTCCCCAGACCTTCATCACTGAGAACTTGTGGTCCATCCTCCAGAGGCAGGAGGACCAACACAAGGCCAACACTGATGATGAAGAATGAGCTCCATCAGTCTGGACCTGCAGGTCAGGGTGGAGGTCTAGAAGGACCAACACTGGAGATGAGGACTGGTTATGTTAACTACATGTAAATGACAACAAAGAGCCTTTAAAACTTATGAAATGTTGTGATGTACCTCGGTAACCATAGAAACGTCTGATATCACTGAAGCTCCAACTCTCGTGTTGTCTCTACACGTGTCGTTTAAGAACCAGGGTGTAGAGAAACACCTACGGTGCATTTTTACCCAACAGGATTCTGACGTTTGTTGATGAAGGCAGCGGAGGAGTCGCGTTGCTGTCAGCCAATCAGAAGGGAGATGCTTGCATATCATGGATATTAATGAGAAAGAGTCGTAATCCTGTCAGCCACCACTCCTCCTGAAACAGGAGCGCCAGAGCTTTTGTCCACAGAAAACACCTCACAAGGACTCGAGGAAACGGCTGAAGGAGAACTTTAAAGTCCTCTGATGTTTATCAAAATCACATTATAACCCACCTAAAACGTCCTCACGTCTCCTGTTGGTGGAGGTGTAATCTCCTTGTCAGAAATGCTCTCCCGAGTCGTTCAGCCTCTTTATCCCGTTTCCTCTCACGGCTCCTCCGCTGGTCTTGTTTCCTGTTGGTGCTGGGACATTTAAAAGGACTAGACTGTTCCATCATGGCGGGTTGGTCCCTCGGTTCTGGGTTCTGGGTAAACGGGATCATTTCTTTTAAAATATGACAGCAAGCTTTTTCTAGCCTGACTTTACCAGTAAAGTTTAGACCTGAATAATTACATCAGGAGGTTTTAGAACATTGGCAACTTGTCAAAAATAACGTTTTTTTTCTGTTGAGATTAAAGCAGGTCAGATTAAAAAGTGAAAAGTTGTCATTTGATGGTTGAACCAGCAGCTAGACAGGCCCACTCCAGCATTTATCTGCCACCATTTCTGCTGCTGTTTTCTTCTCAAGCTTTTATTTTGAAACAGTCTTTAGAAATATGAATATTTTACAAAGTTTTATATTTTGCACTATTGCAGAAAAAAATAACATCAAGAGGAGCCAGTGGAGGTGGCTCAGGCATCTGGTTAGGATGCCTCCTGGACGCCTCCCTGGTGAGGTTTTCCAACCAGGAGGAGACCCAAAGGAAGACCCAGGACACGCTGGAGGGACTATACCTCTCGGCTGGCCAGGGAACGCCTTGGGATTCCCCCGGAGGAGCTGGCCCAAGTGGCTGGAGAGAGGGAGGTCTGGTGGAGAAGCTTCAGGTCCAGTTTAACTGTAACTTGGTCAACATTTGTCTCTAAATGATAATGACCTGCACTTGTATAGCACCTTTCAGAGCCAGAACCCCCCAAAGTGCTTTACACTACAGTGTATCATTCATCCATTCCCACGCTGGTGATGATGAGCTACATCGTAGCCACAGCTGCCCTGGGGCGCACTGACGGAGGTGAGGCTGCTGAGCACAGGCGCCACCGGTCCCTCCGACCACCACTAGAAGGCAACGTGTGTTAAGTGCCTTGCCCAAGGACACAACAGCAGAATTCCCTGGTGGGAGCCGAGATGACTGATTACTGGAAAACCCGCTCTACCTCCTGAGCTGCTGCTGCCTCTATCCATATCAGTGACAGAGGTCCTGAGTGGTGCAGCGTTACAGTCAGCCACAGGTGTGGCTGCAGCTGAAGGAGCTCATCAGGTAAAGCAGACGCTGCTCAGGAGAGACATTGGGAAAGAAACGGGACCATCAAAGAGCTGGTGCCTGAGACAAACCAGGAGTATGAACCAGATGAAGCATAACCGGTGCAGGTGCAAAGGCAGTCAGACGGCTGGCTGGCGTCAGCTGGTGATGATATTAATCAACACCAGGCAGCTGCAGAAGACTGGCCGTTTTTCTGCCATCATGGACGTTCACGATCCGAGAAGTAATCAGTCACAGTGGTTCTGTGGACATGCTCACGATGCTGATCCTGTTTAAAACCACAGAATGAAACTGGAAGTGGGAGCTGTGAACATCCCTCTATTCAAGCAGCTGTTGGAGTTTAACTGACACAATCAAAGAGATCAAATACAAAACCTCTGTTCAACCTAAACTTTCTTCCTTCTTTTAAAATTTTAGATTTCTTGACCCACTTTTTTTTTCAAAAGAAAAAAAAATACAGGAAGGAGACGCCATAATTAGCTGCAGAAAAGTAGGTCACCCACTGAGCTTTGAAGAGCAAATGTATGGTGTGTGGAGCCACGAGCATTCATGTTCTAGATGTTCCTCTGCTGCCTCGCTGTTATCAAAGCTTCTTAAAGTCCAAGAAACATCCTCCTGAACCGAGTCAGAACAAAACTAAATATTTAGCCGTCGCTGGAAAAGAAAGTCTCGTGTTTGCCACATTAGTCTGATGTAACACCCCCACCCCACCCCCACGACGGACGGCTGTTATATACGGTCTTCACGTGTCCAGCAGCAGCAGTCCCACTCGGGTTTGTTACGTTAAACAGAAAAAAGCAGCTGCTGTGTCCCAAGGCAGAGTTTGTTCACAGAGATTACACAGTGCAGCGCTCTGGCACTTGACAGGGCTTTGTAGTCCCCCACACTTTTCTGGATAATGTGGCAGACGCTCTAATCTGACGTGGTTTACACCCCTGTCAGCTGATCAGTGGCAGAATCCTGATCTAAAACCACAGCGTGAGAGGGAGACAGACACGTGAAGGAGAGAGACAATAGATGTG
>SSNS01000105.1:145832-150832 GCA_006937985.1 Aphyosemion australe | reverse complement strand
AGACCCTACTGGTCTTTAGAGAGTTTGACCCTCAAACCAGCCGATCATGACGGCTTTTACCATCTTATTGTTCACAATAAGCTATTTTCAAATTCACAGAGAACAGAAGAGACAACAAAACAAAAACAGACATGTCTGTATTCATCTAAAGTCTGAAAACTTCCCTCATCCCAGGAGATTAACGCACCAAACTTTTCTATGCAAACTAGAAATAACAGTGATATAAGGAGTCTGCTGCAGCTCCCAGCCACTAAGAATACTTTTATTTACACATAAACCTTCAGCAGGCCTGTTGGATTCAAATGGTTTTGTTTTCTCTGCTAAGAAATATTCCTGTTTTTAACCAACTGCAGAATAAGATTATTATTATTATTATTGGGTTGTTGCTGAGTAACAGGTCACAGTTCTTTTGCTATCAGTTTAAATCACATGCAGCTGCAGGTCTAGAGCTGCAGCCGACGCTTCCTCTGCCATAAAATGTTAACTAACCTAAAACAAAGACATCATAGAAAGGAGGATCTCAGGAGAAACTGCAGATAAAAACAGTAAAAACACCCAAAAATCAGCTCAGAGGCAAACGATGTCCGGATAACAGCCAACGCACAGAAACGTTCCGTGTTGTCACATAAGAAATAGTTTTTTAGTGTTGCAGCACACAACCTCCTGGCTGTTTAACAGCTAAACTGGGTTATGCTGCTTCATCGATATCCCAGTAGACATTATGGTGCAGAGTATTCAGAATATCTCCATGGAAACACAATAAACGTTACTAAATCCAACAGTAAATGTGCATTTCCTCAGTGGATGATGAGTTTAATTGGTCTGTTTGTCACATAAAACAAACATGTTTAAACGCTTTGATTTTGTTGGTTTGAGCAAAAACAGAAAAATGTTTAGTTTCATAACTTTCTGCACTTCCTGTTTACTCAGAGCCCTAGTGAGCCGCCCCAGCTTCGGACTAAACGGTGAAACGTCCTACAAACACACTTTTCTTTTAGCTGCAAGTCTTAAATGATTTTAATGGTCAGTGAAAATGACTCTCATCCATCGTGGATAGCTTTATGAAAAGCCACAGTTTACATCCTCCAGGATTGATAGGCTAATGGGTAGACAAAGCTAGATTTCATAGCACTTCATGCAGATGTTATTTTAAAACCTTATTGTTGAATTTAAGTTTTAACAAACCCATATATATGATTACCAGCAGTAAAACTCTAACCCTTTCCAGAGCTTCTCCGCCTCACGTGACTCGAGTTTCTGCCAAAATAACCACTTATTATGAAAATTATGTCCGTGTAAAAGTTTTCACTTAAAATTTGCAAGACTTGCTTTGAAATGACAGAAAAACGTTTGAGTTCGAACTAGCCGTTAGCTCATCGATCCTGAAGGATACAAACTATTTCACCGAACAGAGGCTGTTCAGGAAGTAGGAGGTAATTATTGACAACACCAAAACACGCTGCAAAATGACCAAAACATTCATTCATGGCTGTTTTTTCCGTCCACATATTTATGTCTGATGATGATGTCATAAAACACGATCCAACATTTTATCAATTTTATAAAAATCAAACAATGATATAAAAATAAAACTGGCCCTTACCTTTTAGATCCTCCACCAGGGGGCAGCAGACGGGTACAGGACTGGATCAGGCAGGTTTCTGATGAAGGTGCTGATGCTCCATCTGGAGGATTTGAGGTCAGACGTGGTTGCATCTAATAAGATATTTAATCAGATAGTTTCAATTCATTTTATACCAAACATTTCTAGCTGGTCTCTTTCAGGCGATGTTAACATCCTGTTGCTTCACTCTGGAGATGATGTGAACAAAGAGAAAATTCTTTCTGTGAGTGACGAAGTTTTAAATGTATCTGTTAGAATAACTCCTCACACGCTCATGCTCAAACCTTCAGTTTGTGAGATCCTGTGGGCGATCATAGAGGAGAAGATGGAGAGCAGAGGATCAAACATGGGGATATTTACCAGGTGTGTGTGTGTGTGTGTGTGTGTTTCTGCCTTCTCCAACTATGGTAGTTTAGTTTTTGATCAAACTTCACAGAAACGACCCGTTTCTTCCCCGTTTGGTCACTCACGGTGCTGCGTTTTTTAGCTTTAGGATTACTTTCTCTCTCTTAACGAAGCACAGATTGGACCCAGGAAAGGCCTCGTGTGAGGCGTCTCTCAGTAATGCCTGTCGGGGTTATTTGTGCTCCTGTAGCGCCGGAACGCTCCACGTTAAAACGTGCTCTAACACCTGAAACCGGAAGGGATGGAAATCTCACGTGGAATGACAAGGCGATCTCCCTCCCTCCTGACATCTGTTCCTGTGAATGGGATGCAGGAACGCCACTAACACTTTACCCCAGATACGGCGCTCCCCCTGGCAGCAGCATCTGTCTAATGAGAGGTTGAGGAGCTCCTGTGACGCCAGACACAACAGCGCTTTGATGAAGCTTTCCTCAGCAGCTACTCAGCTGTTTAACGATAAAACTAAACTCATTTTCAGAGTCCATGTTAAAGTCCAGTCCTACTGTGGTCATCAGAATGCGTTCTGCAGGAAGGCCGTGACGGGTCACAAGCTCATCTTCTAGTCATAAATCAATGTAACATAAACCTGATGAGAGAATCCTAATGTAACGTTAAACACAACAGAGGTGATCAGCTCGGTCCTCCTGAGGGCCGAGCTGATCACCAGAGATAATGACGAGTCGCTGCTGGGGTCAGGGGTCATGTTTCAGCCTGAAACTCTCATCAGACCTGAGATCGTCTGGTTTCCAACCTGTCTGGATGATCAGATTTTTACTTTACCAAACCAAACGGCGCCGCACCAGCTGCTTTTTGGGTTTGACCTAAAACTCAGGATCATGTTTTCCTTTGAGGAAGGATTGATGAAGATGAACGAGGTGATTTAATAAAGATTCTCTTGAAACATTGATTTTCTGTTTCCAGCTGTCGTGTTTGTTTGACCTTCAGGAATGACGACGATAAAGAACTTCTCTATTTGTCCTCGCTCAGAACTAGATCAACCTAAATGGCTCCAGCCTTCAGGGTCTCCAGGTGACTTCCTCTGCGTTTGATCTTTGTTTCACACGATTAACTAATCATTAGAAAACATATTTACGGCTCTAATATTTTATTTTTAAACCTTTAGGGGATTCATTACATTGTCATGTTTTGTGTTTTTAGATTGTTTTTGGGTAGTAAGATTATAATATAATGAACAGTAAAATAATGTAAAAGAATTCATATTCATTTAATTAAAAGATATTTTTTAGGACGTCTTTATTTTGTTTTGAATTATTTTCATTCAGCATGTTTAATATTAAATTAGTTTTTTACAGCTTGATTTAACTTTCAAAGGTCAGATTTTTTTACACAACCTCATATTAAAAACATTCATAGATTAATGTGGTTTAGCCCCGCCCCCAAAACTATTGCTTCTATTCTCTCAGGTCCTGCCTTGATGAGAAGGAGACGCCCTGGATGAGTAATCCATCAGGATTCCCGCCTTCATCCATCTCCCGGTTAGGAGTCACCTTGGAACTGATTGAGGTCCCGTTTATAAACAGCTGGATTTTCTGAAGGTAGTTCTCGTTGCAGTGCTGCATAATGCAGAGCCATGTTTATATGACAGCAATAAATAAGACTTAATATCTAACAGTTTACATCAATGACTCTGGTATTCGTTATAAAAACGGTTTAGAAACGTGGCTTCCCTCATCAGACACGATGCTCGTTATGAGTGACGGCTCCCTCCTGACCCTGTGGACTCAGCTCATGATCCCTGGACAAAAGCGTGGAACCGCGGCTCTCATGGTGCACGTTTAATCTGGTCCTCTCTGATGACCCCGGTCTAGAGCCATGCAGATAAATCATGCATAAAACATGCATGTGAGCTCATGGCTCTGTTGAAAGCAGCTCCGTCGGCAGGAGCAGGCGAACCAGGGCTCAGGTGGAATACCCCTGCAGGATTCAAAATGTGACAAGAAGAGATATGAGTGGGGAATTCATCACCAGCCGGGCTGTCATTGGTGGGGAGGGGGTGGCATAGGCTGCCTTCATGTTCTCACCGGTTCCCTGCATGATGCTACAGCAGAAAGACCCTTGAGAACATTTAGATTCAACAAGCAACAAAACAAAACTACCTCAAACTCTCAAAACTTAGTGACTTGTTTTATTTACACTTAAAGCTCTGGTTACCATAGAAACCATGTACCCCCTCGCCTGGAAGCAGGAAACAGACAGAGGAGATGGTCGGGTCAGAAAAAACCCGTCTATTCTCCTTCACGGGGATGGCCAACAAAGGGCCGAATACAGATCCTTGTAGAACACCCTTCTCCACCCTACATCGTCTATTTTAATACTCCACAACCGGTTCTCCTCGGTTTGGTTCCTCTGAGCAGGTGTGAACACAGGAACCTCACCAGAACCGTACTGAGACCCGCTGGAGGAGGAGGTCTCGGTCCGTTTTTAGTGTGATCCGATCTCTATCTGATACAGCGGCCATGCCTACGCTGCTAGTCTGAGCCAAACGCCCTCCTGGAGCAGGTTACTGTTGCATTCTGGGAGGCAGGGGGACACACACACCAGGGTTCAGGTTACCTGCTGATATTTGGGCAGGTGACCAGATTTATCAGCTCTGACTCTTCTGGTAGCTCCGCCCCAGACAGTCTGACCAATCAGCAGACGGACCCTTCTCACCTGGTTTCTGTTTCATACAGATGAAGAAAATATGAACCGACTCAGACCCGAGGAACCACATTGGAGTGGAAACATCCTGAGAATGTTTAAAGTGGAACGTACTATATACTACTACTATATACCAGTGGAACATACTATATACTACTATACTACTACTTTATACTAGTGGAACATACTATATACTACTATACTAGTGGAACATACTATATACTACTATACTACTACTATATACTAGTGGAACATACTATATACTACTATACTACTACTATATACTAGTGGAACATACTATATACTACTA
>SSNS01000105.1:114039-143313 GCA_006937985.1 Aphyosemion australe | reverse complement strand
CACACGTTTTTCTGATGCTGTCATTTAATCCAGTTTAGGGGTTAAAGTTCACGTCTTCGCGTTTAGCTCCTGAAGTCATTAAATTGGAAAAGTCTTTTTTTCACCAGGTTATTTTAGGATGGCAGCGGCCAGCCTTACAGAGAAACAATACTGTTAATTTATTTGTAGAATCAAGTCTGACATTTTCAGGTGAAATCTTAATATTTAGAATCAAATTAAAAAAATCAAATGTAAATAAAAATCCAAACTCGCAACACGAGGTTAATCTTGATGAGCAGGATCAAATTTGGGGAATCAAATATCACCATATTAACATTAATCTAGATATTTAGACTCTAAATATATAAATGGACTGAAATCTAAATACAAATCTAACAACTTAACAGAGTCAGATTTGACATGTTTTTTAATTATTTAGATTCAGTGTAAAAACAGGTATAATAAGAATAACTTCTAATTGTTTAACCTAAACCTCACATAAAGTTTAATTTAAACATTTAAAATTAAATCTAAATGCTCTTGATCTAAATAACAGAATTTCAGTTTTAAAAGCGTGAGCCCATTCACCCATGCATCATTTGTCACTCTACCTGCTAGCTAAATGTTGAGTTTAAAACCTGTAAATTTAGACATCATTCGTTAGATTTGACTAATATCTGATTCTAAAGATTTTGTGTCTATATTTGTTTTCTGAAAAACAATTTTAACATTATTATTTAAAGCTAAATATGGTCAAATATTGCTGTTAATGTATAACTTCCATAGACTGTATGGACCAACCCTCCGCGCCGTCACCTGAAGGGTTCTGAAGAGCTGAACTGAAGCCCAGTGGGCTATTCTCCCCACCGCCATCTTGGTCGTGTCACGTGCCTCGTCACTCCTGGAAAATACAAAAATGGAGCTAAGAGCGGGTTCTGTGAGGGTGGAGGCAGATGACTGACACTCATCAACCTCTGAGCCGATGTAGCTACGAGCTAACTGAGCTAAACGGAGGGTGCTTTTAGCCAGTTGAGTCTGCTACACTCTGCCTTCCAGACTGTAACACTTTTAATGTGAGGCTGGGGCTGAGGCCTTCCCTGGAACAAGCAGGAGGCTAGCTGCTAGCGCTGATCACTCATCTGCTACCTGTCAATCAAATGGACACGCCCCTAATTATTCATAATTTCAAGCTTTAATTAAATCTAAACAGATGAGTTACAAATGAATTCACCCCCTCAGAGTTGTCATCACTGTAAACTAGACCTATTCAACCTAGAAGGGTTTTTTGAACCAGGCTCTAAACATGTTTATTTCTGCTGTGAAGATGGCATTTTTAACATGGGAGTCAATGAGGATTTGGATCCAGCCCCTAGTGGATGAGAGTGGAACTGCAGTTTCTGTCACTTCCTCGTTGGCTTCACTATTGTTAGCCCCTTGGTCTAAAGTTTACTCCTTGGTCACTTCACAGTTGGTGACCCACATGGCCATCTTTATTTGGGTTCAGGAGGAATTTTAGGACCATTCTTCGCCAAAGTGACTGGAAGGTTAAGTCCAAGAATTAATTTATTGGAGATGCTGAACTGAATGGAGCAGTCAGTTAAAGCTTTATGAGCAGTAGCTCAGGAGGTCAGAGCAGGTTATCCAGTAATCAGAAGGTTGTGGGATTGATCCCGGCTCTTGCCAGGGAATGCTGCTGTTGTGTCCTTGGGCAAGACACTTAACCCACCTTGCCTGCTGCTGGTGGTCGGAGGGACTGATGGTGCCTGTTCTCGTCAGCCTCGCCTCTCAGTGTGCCCCAGGGCATCTGTGGCTACATTGTAGCTCATCATCATCAGCATGTGAATGGATGAAAGACTGATTGTGTTGTAAAGCATCTTGGGGGGTTCTAGGACTCTAGAAGGCGCCGTACAAATACAGGCCAGTTACCATTTATCTCGGCTCACCACGGTATCCCTAGGAACATTTTTGATGAAGTCCTAGGCCTCTGTGTTAGCTGTCGTTATCAATGTTGATGTCTTCTTTGGTCCATTTGTCCCCCAGCAGCAGCAGCAGCAGCAGCAGCAGCAGCAGCCGAGCATCAGATAAACAGTTAAGCTGCAGCGTCTACAGAGACAGACCCCCAGCTATGCACGGGTTCCAGGATGTTAAAACTGCAATTAAAATCCTGCCAATGCTCCACGAAGCCTTATGGCAAGTTTCCCTGAGTCCGTTGCTAATTTCAAACCTATATTTAATGCCGTGATGATGCCTCTAATCAATAGAACCAAGTGTGAGGCAGACCTAATTGGTGAAGATTCTCCGTTCTTTTCTCAGGCACTAAGCTGCCTTTCACACTCAGCTCTTCAACTTGAGGTCGGCCATCACAAGAAAGGAAGGCTGGGAAGGGAAAGGATGAGATTTACAGAAATAGAGTTGTGTAGAGATAATGAAAAGGCTTCCTGTTATCATCAAAATGCCAGACTGGGAGTGTTTTTCCAACCCTCTCACACAGACAAAACTAAAGGTTTCCTTTCCTTTCCCTTTTTTAATAACTCCAGATTTAAAAAGCAAACAGAATCAGTGGGACTGATCAGTTTTCAGTTTTCTAATTTAAGATGGAAAAGAAAGGTGTTTGGCTGCTTGAAGGCAGGATTCATGACTTTCTGGTTCTCCTCATCAGAGAGCTTTCTCCGTGGCTCGTATGTCGTGTGTCATCATTAATGCAATCTGATGGCCAAGTCCTTCTGGTATTGTCCATTCATGTGCCGGCACGTTGTCCTGATTGTCCTGATGTGGTTTCAGATCCACTGCTTCCCCTCAGGCTTCTGTTACATGTGATAGAAATGCAGCCAACGACTGGAGGTGTGGTCTGCAGGGATAAGAAGCTCTCCAGAGATCACAAGCAGCACGTTAGAGCTGCCTGTGAGACTCAGACCCATTTTATTCAGCCAGCAATTCTCAAATCTAATCCATACCTGTCTTGTCAAATCAGCATCAACAGAATCACTTGAGAAACCATCTGCATTTTACTGGTTGGACTAGAATCCACAACAACTCATCCTTCATAGACAACCGAAGCCTGAGACCAGAGGGGTCAAGCCCTACTGAGAATCTGGTCCAAGTTGTCTGTCAATTTTTAAAAAGTTTTAAACGTCTTCCAGAGGTTTTATGTCAATATTTAAGTTAGGGATGAGTGATGAGCCTTAAAAATAAAACCTTAGACTTTTTCATTCCAAATTCGATTTTTGATTTTACTCGATTGTTTTTCTCCCTTTCAAATGATGAAGGACTAATCATTCCTTCTGGGAGTTGACCTGAATTCAAACTCCAACCAAATACAAGCTAAAAATGAAGATATTAGAAGTAAAGCTGTAGAAAACCGTGGTAAACGTTGCATTGTGGTGAATTGTACACAGAAAATGTGGCTGCCAACGTTTGACTAATTTATTAGAGCTGTTTTTTATCTTTTAGCACTGAAAAATAATTTATTTCCATCTGCTCTGACTGAATTGTTATTTTTACTAAAAGCTAACAGATTGTAAAGCTAACTATGTGTCTGTCGCTGCTGCCTCTTGGCCAGATCGTCGTTGTAAATGAGAATGAGTTCTCAATCGACTCATCTGGTTAAATAAAGGTTAAATAAATAAATAAATTAAGTCGACAGTGTGGTTTAGACTCTTCTGACAGTCAGATCAATTCAAACTGAATATTCAGTCTTGTATTAAATCTGTTTACATGTATAAGATCACATAAGAACACATTTATATTATTTACCAAACATAAAACGGCTTTTCTCTGATTAAAAATGTCTGCGCTTGTAAAGCTAGCGATGCTAACCGACATATCACCAACATTTATAACAAAAGGTTTATATTACAACTATTATCAAGTGACCTTACTAGTCTTTGTAAGTTACGTACCAGACACGGTTAGAATATCTGTTTTCTGTCCATTCTTTGAGTTTGCTAATATTTAGTGGAGCTAAGTTGATAGAAGGTTGCTAATGCTAATTTTGAGTTGGCGTTGAAATGACTAACACCAGTGTGTTTCAGCAACCTAACGCTAAATAGCTGCATCATTTCTTTATAACCGGATTGAACCGGAGGCTCTCCCAGTAGGCCTGCCCATAGACATGCACATGTAGACGCCCCATTGGGCGCTGGAGAGCATAACAACATACTGATTGTCACTTTAACTTGAGAGGTATAAAAAAATCTCTTCTTCTTCTTAGGAATTTAAAGCCAGGTTAGCATGAGTAGCATCGGCACAGGTACATGCTAAATGTTTGTGTGTCCAAAACTATTTTCAGTTAGTTAGATTCTGCTTGAGCGTAAATCCAGTCTGCATTATTGAGTATTTGTTGAGCTGCTTCTCAGCCTGTGTATTGATACCAACCGAGTTAATATCCGGGTCAGTTAAAATATCATCATCCTCACAACCTCTGCAGCGTTAGCCAGGCCTACAGACCTCCTGCCTGGCTCACATGTGTCCGTTGTGCATCTCTGCGTTCAGCCTGATATTAATGCAGGGCAGCAGTAGCTCAGGAGGTAGAGCGGGTTGTCCAGTAATCGGAAGGTTGCAGGTTCGATCCCGGCTCCGGCCAGAGAATGCTGCTGTGTGTCCTTGGGCAAGACACTTAACCCGCCTTGCCTGCTGGTGGTGGTCGGAGGGACTGGTGGCGCCAGTGCTCGGCAGCCTCGCCTCTGTCAGTGCGCCCCAGGGCAGCTGTAGCTACATCGTAGCTCATCCCCACCAGCGTATGAATGTGTGTATGAATGGGTGGATGACTGATTGTGTTGTGAAGCGCCTTGGGGGGTTGTAGAACACTAAGAAGGCGCTATACAAATACAGGCCATTTACCATTTTACCATTTAATGCAGAGAGAGGGAGACAGGAGAGCCGTGTGGCTCGATGAGGAATGGAGGTCAGTCAGAACCAGATTGGATGAAACCTGCTAATAAACAGGGGAGGAGAGTCCTCCACCCCAGTGAAGTCCACAGATCCCATTCTCTGAAATGCCAGCTTGGTGTGATGGAAACACAGAACCTGAAAGACAGTGGGACTGACTGGAATTGAGTTCACGAGTCCCTTTCATGTGGGAGAAGTTGCTCCAGCGAAACTCTACAATGACACAATCACAGACCTAAAGATCAGGGTTCGAATTACGGGGGAGCTAAAGGGAGCCCGGCTCCCCTGAAAGGGCGCCGGGCTCCCCTGGAAGCCCTCAACTTACACACCCAGGGGGAGCCCGAACAAAGATCCAGTTTCTACATATATTACATTATTTATTTGGACTCTCAGCGTACCGGGTCTGTTTTTGGGCGGAGAGGATGGAGAGCGGCAGAGCGCTGATTACTGATGTGCTCCGCCGGGCAGCTGCGTCCTGCGCACGGCCACAGTAACATTCTCAAAGTGGCGCCACCAAAAAAAACATAATTAACACACGATCGTTCATGTTTGCTCATATTTTCTCTTTCATTTGTGCCTGACGGGCTCCGCTGCTGCAGCTCCCGTGCTTCGGTGACGTCACCTCACTGGCGCGGCCGCACAGCTCACATTCCGCTATTTTTGCGGTTGACAGATCTTTCTGATCTGCTAATTTCAAGTAACTCATTAGTTGAAAATGAAGAAGCCATGCAGCAGTTTTTCTGGAGGATTGAGAGGAGATGCAGCTAAGACACATACAGGACAGGAAAATAGTCGCATAAAAAAAANAGGCTAAAGGGAGCCCGGCTCCCCTGAAAGGGCGCCGGGCTCCCCTGGAAGCCCTCAACTTACACACCCAGGGGGAGCCCGAACAAAGATCCAGTTTCTACATATATTACATTATTTATTTGGACTCTCAGCGTACCGGGTCTGTTTTTGGGCGGAGAGGATGGAGAGCGGCAGAGCGCTGATTACTGATGTGCTCCGCCGGGCAGCTGCGTCCTGCGCACGGCCACAGTAACATTCTCAAAGTGGCGCCACCAAAAAAAACATAATTAACACACGATCGTTCATGTTTGCTCATATTTTCTCTTTCATTTGTGCCTGACGGGCTCCGCTGCTGCAGCTCCCGTGCTTCGGTGACGTCACCTCACTGGCGCGGCCGCACAGCTCACATTCCGCTATTTTTGCGGTTGACAGATCTTTCTGATCTGCTAATTTTAAGTAACTCATTAGTTGAAAATGAAGAAGCCATGCAGCAGTTTTTCTGGAGGATTGAGAGGAGATGCAGCTAAGACACATACAGGACAGGAAAATAGTCGCATAAAAAAAAAACAAAGTGCTTGAAAAGTTACACGTTTGTAACTTTACAATAATAATAATAATTTATAAGTATGTAATATTTATTTATTTGATACAATTCAGATCACCCTCAAAACTCAGTCCCACACCCAGGGCCGTTTCTAGGCATTTCAGGGACCAAGCCCCCCCCAACCCCCCCCCGTCTTAGTGGGCTCCCCCGGAAGCCTCTGTGTAATTCGCACCCTGCTAAAGATGCACCCATGCTACCACACAGTGATGCTCACACGTCTGTTTCTTATTCCTACGAACTCAAGGGATCGCTGAAGAAAAGCTGAAGATCAGAAGAAAAAGAGCCGGGCTGGAGTCTGACTGCCTGGAGACGTCTTAGCTTCACTGTCCTCACAAACAGTTTTGATTTTTATCTATTTACATAAACATTTGCATTTTGTTTGGTATTTTTTCGATGAATAGCTCTTCTACATGTTCTGTTCTCCTAGGACCCTCTGTCCCCTAAAGAGGACGCCAGCTTTTATTGTTTAGGGGAGCTGGATTTTTAAATTTTAGTTATTCATATAAAAAAATCTACTTAAAAATTCTTACTAATAAATATCCAAAAGCAATGCTTAATTTTTTAATGTCTAATAATCCAAAAATAGCTTGGAGGAAATCATTTCATACCAAAAAAATATCTTTGGTCTAGGAAATATGGATCAGAATCAGCCCAGAAACGTACAAACATAAAAGTGAATCAAGTGAAAATGCCTCATTATAAAACTGATTTCAACACAACAAACGGACATTTTGATGGTGATGCTGATTCAGGTGCTGCACAGGAGAGGAGAGGTTAAGAGGGACTTAAACAGCTGTTTACATGACATCTTGACTTCTTCATAAATGATCCAACTGGACCTGAACTGAAGTTTGTAAGTTAGAAGCAGCTTAGTTTTGTTTATTCATGAGGTTTTTTATTGCTGAGACCTCCAGGCTCCTCCCACTGTCCAGACACAAAATTAACCCTTCTGAGTGTAATTGGTTGTTTCTCACCATCGCCCTCTAATGAAAGCATCTAGTCTTACCTAAATCTCTCATCAGCCTCATGTCTTCATGGGATGTATGCCTTCTGGTTGTGCAGCGCACCAGTTGGTGCCTGTCGTGGCGGCAACCCCCAAACCCGCTGGTGGACACCGGCGGTTAGGGATGCTGTCAAGCTCAAGAAAGAGTCCTATCAGGTCTTTTTGGTCTGTGGGACTCCAGAGGCAGCTAGGTACTGGCAGTCCAGGTGAAATGCAACTCGGGTGGTCTCAGAGGCAAAAATCCCGGGCGTGGGAGGAGTTTGGTGAGACCACGGAGCCTCTTCGAGGAGATTCTGATCCACCATCCAGCGTCTCAGCAGTGCTCTACCAACACTGTTTACAGTGGGGACGGTGTGCTGCTGACCTCGACTCTGGACATTGTGAATCGGTGGGCCGAGTATTTCCAAGACCTCCTCAATCCCACCGGCACGTCTTCCAGTGAGGAAGTGGAGTCTGGGGACTCTGGGTTGGGCTCTCCAATCTCTGGAGCCGAGGTCACTGAGGTGGTCAAAAAACTCCTCGGTGGCAAGGCTCCAGGGGTGGATGAGATCCGCCCAGAGGTCCTTAAGGCTCCGGATGTTGTGGGGCTGTGTTGGCTGGCGTTAGGGTTAGGTGGTAATACAGATGGTGATCAGTTAATCAATACATCTGATCAGCAGCTCCTGGGGGAGTCTGAACCTCCTGAATCCCACGGAGGCACCAAAGGTGGACTTTAACGTTTCATTTAATTAGTTTAATCAATAACAAGGAAGGATCTCGTGTGTTATCTTCTACTCAACGTTAGCGTTGAATAATTGGTAGAGCCTGGTAAAAACAGATTGTCTAACAGATTGTGTGTGTGTGTGTGTGTGTGTGTGTGTGTGTGTGTTTCACACATTCCTTGTGTTCTAGTATAATTGGGGAGTGACTTTCTTATGGACCAGCAGCTCTGAGGCTGTTGACTCGTCTAGAGTGCCTTGAATAAGTACCTTGAAAAGCAATAAAGGAAAGAAAAGCTGGAGAATTAGATAAAGTGAGTCAGTTCTGCCTGACATATCTTTTTATATTTGCTGCTGCCCTTTTCAAGTCAGCTTAAAATCAAACTGCCAGTGTTGGAGTCACAGTTGACTTTGGAGAACTGTTCCCCATTCTCCTTCATCAGAGTACCCCTTCATCAGGGAAACCAGTCAGCCCAGACACAAACCGGTCTTTCTACTTCATTTCAAGTGTTTTTAATTAGAACTGGAGTGAGAATACAACACTCTACCATACTCAGACGATCAAATAGTGTTTCCTTAAAGCTGGTGTCTCTGAGGTCAGGTAGAACTAAAACGTTGGAAATGTTCTGTATGTTGGAATTAGGACATGTAGAAACTGTCAGAATTAAAAACTAAAATCTTAACTGAAGTATTTTTAGCCATCCCAGCCTGGAAAACCTTCAGCCCTCTAGCTGTTGAGTTCTCGATGTAATCTAAGGAGCTTTCACAAGATAGATGGAGTCTTCCTCCAAACGATCAAGCTGCTCCCACAGCAAGCTCAGATCCAGGTCCAGATCCAGGTCCAGATCCAGATCCAGATCCCAGGTCCAGATTTAGATCCAGATCCAGGCCCAGATCCAGATCCAGGCTCAGATCCAGATCCCAGGTCCAGATCCAGATCCAGATCCAGGTCCAGATTTAGATCCAGATCCAGGCCCAGATCCAGATCCAGGCTCAGATCCAGATCCCAGGTCCAGATCCAGATCCAGATCCCAGGTCCAGATTTAGATCCAGATCCAGGCCCAGATCCAGATCCAGGCTCAGATCCAGATCCCAGGTCCAGATCCAGATCCAGATCCCAGGTCCAGATTTAGATCCAGATCCAGGCCCAGATCCAGATCCAGGCTCAGATCCAGATCCCAGGTCCAGATCCAGATCCAGATCCCAGGTCCAGATTTAGATCCAGATCCAGGCCCAGATCCAGATCCAGGCTCAGATCCAGATCCCAGGTCCAGATCCAGATCCAGATCCCAGGTCCAGATTTAGATCCAGATCCAGGCCCAGATCCAGATCCAGGCTCAGATCCAGATCCCAGGTCCAGATCCAGATCCAGATCCCAGGTCCAGATTTAGATCCAGATCCAGGCCCAGATCCAGATCCAGGCTCAGATCCCAGGTCCAGATTTAGATCCAGATCCAGGCCCAGATCCAGATCTAGGCTCAGATCCAGATCCCAGGTCCAGATTTAGATCCAGATCCAGGCCCAGATCCAGATCTAGGCCCAGATCCAGATCCCAGGTCCAGATTTAGATCCAGATCCAGCAATGGTGGCTCCCTTACAGTCAGAGTTCTGCTGCGTATGTATTATAGATTGCTGACAGCATTTGTTGGTGTGTTCTGGATCCTTATCCTATTGGAGGATGACATTTCCTCCCATAAAGTGCATCCCACAGGGCCCGGCGCCCCCAGCACACTGCAAAAGGGTTTTGAAATAATTAATTAGCTCCATAAAATGATTAACTTGGATTAGCAGCCAGACTAGCTGGCTGATGCAGAGGACTGACGCTGGCTGATTATAGGCCTCTATTCAAAAGTGTAGAAAATCACTGGATTCATTTTAAAAGCTTGCTGTTGGTTAAAAGTGTTTAAAGGTTAATTCCATGAATTACAAGACAAAAATAATCTATTTCTAGGCAAAAGAAACCCAAACTGAGTGTCGATGAGAGTCTGAACGGCACCAATGGGATCCGACCCCGGCCACAGAGATTGAATGCTCACCTGGGTCACGTCAGGCTGATGCAGGTTGCATTTCAATTATAATGCAAAAAGAATCAGATTCAGACCTGCAGCCTTGTGAACCCAAACATTTGTGTGGCTGCTTCATAAGGGGAGGAGTCACACTGGCGTTAACGCAAACATCGGGAAGATGATTCAAGCAGAGAGTAAAAATCAAAGTGAAACTGGAGTTTAGAACAGGGGTCTCCACCTGGAACATGTTTTAGTTGTTTCTCTGCTCCAACACACCTCACCCGAGTCACCTGTTCAGCCCGTCAGTCACCTGTTGAGCAAATCAGGTGTGTTTAAGCAAAGAAACAACTAAAACAGGCTGGATTGGTGCTCTTGAGGACTGGAGTTCAAGACTCCTGCCTTAGGAAAATCTGATTGTTGTTTAATGGGTAACGTGTTTCTGATCAACTGGTCAGACTTTAGTAACAAGGAGCTGAACGGGTCAGACCACATCAGTCTGGCTCTTGTGTGTCAGCTTTCAGTCAAATCATTAACGTGACCCTCAGTGGGCGGGGCTTTTGAGTCTGACAGGAGACATGTTGGCGTTGTTCTCTGTGAGCAGACGTCACGCCGCTGCTTAGACAGACGCTGGACGCTGTCCTCATATGACCTGCTGTCAAAGACGCTTCAGTAAGCAGCGCTGCTTCTGCACGTCTTATCCGTGTTTCTGAGGTCACGTGTTGTCCGTAAGTCATAAATGAGGCCATAAAAAAGACTTGTTAGAAGGTTTTGTGAATTTTTTTATGCATCTGACAAAAGATCAAAAGCTCATCTATCGACAGTGACAGATGGGTCCAATTACAGCCGGAGGAGGAAACATCTTCATTATCACCGACCTATCACAGCAGTTCAGTGAGTTTGTGAAATGGAAGCCACAAACTTTGTTACACAAAGTAGTTTGACGTGAGTTTTGTCTCACCCGCTTATGCGTGGATTACAGAGGCTTAAACGTGGATTACAGGGGCACCGCCATAAAGGGAAGGGAAAACGAAGCCAAGATGGATGTTATGTAACCGCCACTTTCACAGAGTTTGCCTTTTGCATTATTGTTTTGTGTTGTTTCCCTGTGGGTGGATGGTGTGAGTGTGTGTGTGTGTGTGTGTGTTAGGATTCACAATTAGCATCACAAATGTCAGCACACACACACACCGTGGACTTAATTGAATTTTTAGTTTTAATTGTGGTGGATTTAGTGGCTGCATCCCTCTCTTGTTGTTGTGTTTACATTGGCAGCATGGTCGTTAGCACTGTTGCCTAGCAACAAGAAGGTCCCAGGTTTGAATCCTGGCTGCAGCTGTTGTGTGTGCAGTTTGCATGTTCTCCCCATGCCAGATACCTAAAAGCCTAAAAGCTGTTCCCACTGCAGCACAGAGAAACTCAGAGTCTGGGTGTTCCTCTAACTCACCAGTAAGGACAGTGAGAGGCAGCCAGCTTCTGATGTCAGACGAGACAACAGAGAACACTTATGATGTCGCAGAGACACTCATTCCACACGCGTGTGTAGACGGTTGTATTCTACATGACCACCCTTCCCCAATTCCAGGCTAATCTCAAAACTCATCTCTTCAAAATTGCTTATTCACTGTAACTTATATTGGTGTTTTATTTGATGTTTTATTTGGGTTTTAAATTTTTTAGCCATTTTTATTCTTGTTGGTGTTTTTGTCTTAAATGTTTTATTTTAACCTGATTGTACAGTGACTTTGAGTTTTTTGAAAGGCGCTTCTAAATGAAATGTATTATTATTATTATTATTACATCTGGAGGGAACAACAAAAATAAAATAACCCAATCTGCCTGATTTTAGTCTTTATGCCTCGGGCCGATTTATATGTCTCCTTCTTTCAGCCCCCAAAATGAACCCTGTGTGAACTTGCAGACCTATTTCACATCCTTGAGAAACTAGAATCTGGTGCAAAAGTTCATTTATGTCAGGAATTCAACTTAAAACTAATCTATGAGACAGACTCATTCCATGCGAAGCTTTTATTTGCTGTAATTGTGATGATTCTGGCTTACAGCTGTGAAAAGGTTCAGTATTCTAGACTCAAAGTGTCACACGCTAATCAGCTGATGAGTCCAGAACACCTGCAAAGGGTTCCTGAGCCTTTAGATGGTCTCTCAGTCTGAGCTGGATTACTGACATAAACGGACTTTTGCACCTGAATCTCATTTTTACTGTTTCACCTCAAAACACACAAAATACTTGAATTGAAGGAATATTTAGAAGAAGAAACGATCTTTTACATAGTGCCTCTCAAGATAAAAATAACAAGGTGCTTCACAAGAAAAAAAAAAACGCTAAAAAAATAAATATTGTAATAAAAACTAGGGAAACGGGAAAAAATTTAGATAAAAAAATGTGAAGGTAGACAAAAATGAATAAGAAAAGGCAATTATGTGATCCTGGGAAAGAGAATTGGTAGAAACAGCAGCATGAAGCCAGTTGCAGTAGTCTAAGCGTAAGGAGATGAAGGTGTGGAGAACAATCTCCAGTTCAGAGCAGGACAGAATGGGACTCAGCTTAGCAACGTTCCTGAGATGGAAGAAGGAAGAGCCAACAAGAGAACTGACATGAGAATCCAGGGTGAGAGCTGGGTCAAAGGTCACACCAAGATTCCTGACAGAGGGTTTGGTGTGAGAAGCAAGCTGACCAAGAGAGTCTCTGACTTTGGGAACCAGCTTGTCTGGAGCACAGATGAGGATCTCAGTCTGGTCTTCATTCAGCTGTAGAAAGTTCCCAGCATCCAGGTTTTAATAGAGTCTCAGCAGCTGTGCAACAGCTGCAGCTTAGACATCTCATGGGGCTTAAAGGAGATGTACAGTTGGATGTCATCTGCATAAAGATGGTAGGAGATTCCTTTAAAAGCTCAGCATGTGCTAGAGAGGGAGCAGATATGGAGGAACAGTAGAGGGCCCAGCACAGAGCCTTGTGGGACACAATATATTTCAGATTTTAAAGGCAATCTTAAAAAAAAAAAAAAAAGTTTAACTGTGTTGTTTTGCTATTTTAAAGCAGCTTTGATCTACAAAACAATCTGGAAGAACAGGAAGTGCTTCATAGCTGCTAAAACATGTAAATAACAGTAAAATGTGAAGTTTACAGAAGTCTCAAAATGTGTGAATGAACCAGTATTAGAATTCTGAAGTTGATCAACTTTGGAGTCAGCCTTGCTTTAATTATTACATTACATTGTGTTATATTGCATCGCATCGCTTCGCATTATATTATATTATATTATATTATTTAATTTTATATTATATTATTTAATTTAATTTAATTTAATTTAATTTAATTTAATTTAATATTATATTATATTATATTATATTATATTATATTATATTATATTATATTATATTATTTAATTTAATTTAATATTATATTATTTAATTTAATTTAATTTAATTTAATTTAATTTAATTTAATTTAATTTAATATTATATTATATTATATTATTTAATTTAATTTAATTTAATATTATATTATATTATATTATATTATTTAATTTTATTAAATATTATATTATATTATATTATATTATATTATATTATTTAATTTTATTTAATTTAATTTTATATTATATTATATTATATTATATTATATTATATTATATTATATTATATTATATTATATTGTGTTGAATCCCATCAAGCTCTTCTGGGCCAGAACCGGAGATCACTTGAGACCAGCTCTTTGTTTCTTGGGTTCCCTTTTCGCGCCTTAAGCTTCTGTTTTTGTGCTCCACCCAGTTTTACTTCCTCTGTTCCAGCTCTCAGTTTGAGACTTTAAGTCATAAACAGCTTTGACCTTTTGACTTTTTAATCACTCGTAACCATTAAACGTGTAAAAATGAAACATTCACCACTTATTTAGACAACTCTATTGACTCAGATGGTCATTTTACCATGACTTGACTTTAAATCTCAGTTCAATCACATCACTGGTGCTGAATATGAAAATCATTTCATCATGTTTCCAACACTTAATTATAAACTAATCGTAATTGTTTCCAAACTGAGGACATTTAAAGAGTTGCACACAGAAGGTAAAACATGGATTGTTCCAAAGACACCCACTTTAAATCATCTCTTTAGGGCAAACTCATGAAACTAAATTTTTAATTAGCCTAAAATCAGAACAGAAAATAAAGGAGTAAAAACATTTCTGGGGAAAGTCACAATTTGAAATAAATATAATAATGGTGGATTTATTATATTTATGATATTAAACGATGGAGAAAAATAAAATATAAACCTGAAATCTCCAAATGTTTGAGCTTTTGTGACAAACAGGCAGAGGTTAATGTATGACCTTTATTTTGGCTCTTTAAGCCGGCGCAAACTCCAGACAGGTGATGACAGCGTCACTTCCAGGTGAATGAGTCGTACTTTTATTAGCTCTCCAGGAAGCCCGCGTTAACAGTGGGAGCTGCCCGCAGCCGACATGACGACGTTTAACAACAGAATACCAGATAAAATGAAAGACTTCGTAATTTGTGTTTACAGGATTCAGAATCGTGAATGTTTTTGGATAAACTCAGATTTATTCAGACCGACATCATGAAGACACATCCTCACTAACCCCCCCAACGCTGCTGATTTCTAATTGCTTCTGATTTGCAGCCCAGCTTATATAATTTATACACCAGAGTAAACGTCCAAGGAAACATGCTTACATATTTATTAGCATCCATCATTTAGCATAATGCCGTCTCAGTCAAGGAACACTTTGCTGTAAATTCAAGTTGACTTCAAAACATTTGAAGTTTTCCTTTTACTTACATGTTCTTCTAGAACACGACGGGGTTCCTCCTACAGTCTAAAACATCTACGGTGGATAGTTCGACCTAACAAACCTAACTTAAGCTGCGGCGTGAACGTCTGCGTGTGCTCGCTCATCTCCTCGATAACGCCCACAGGAAACAGATGGATGGTTTTATTCATGTTCAGGTGTTTCTAGAGGCAGGTGAGACCCACAGAGCAGCACAAACGCATGCTGAAGGTGAGTTTTACATAATGTTTGATTTCAGAAAAACACTTTAATCTGTGACGGATCCTGTAGCTATGGGTGGTTTTAAAAGAACACATTTCCTTGGATTTAATCAGAATGGAAAAAAACAGCTGGTTTAACTTCTATAACTGTAGAAGAGTGTTGCTATGGGCAACCCCGAAACCTTCTTCAGCCTTTGGGCCCAGAGGGGCATCCACAAGGGTGGATGCTCGCTCTATCTATCTATCTATCTATCTATCTATCTATCTATCTATCTATCTATCTGTCCGTCCGTCCGTCCGTCCGTCCGTCCGTCCGACCGTCCGTCCGACCGTCCGTCCGTCCGTCCGTCCGACCGTCCGTCCGACCGTCCGTCCGTCCGTCCGTCCGTCCATCCGGCTCTCTCATGTCCTGTAAGGTTACTGACTGCTCTTTGAAGGGATATAGTGTAGTTTGTTCTAATTTAGCCAAAACAGTAAAACTTGTTTTTTTTTATTGTTTATTTGTTGTGTTTTATGTTGTTGTAATGAATGTGTGTTAGCCATCATCTCTGCCTCCTGGGACCAGAGAAAGAGATTTTATCTCTAATTAGTCTGTTTACCTGTAGAATATTTCTATGGATTTCTGTTTAGAAGAGCTGGCATGTTAAATAATAAGTTGGCTTGCCATAGTCCTTTCATAGATGGCCTTTCACAGCAGTACTGAACTCACGGTGGTTGCAGCGCTTTGTGGTTTGTGTTGTCAGAGGCTGATAGGAAACTGGTTTTTAGTGGTTTTGGCCGTTTGTTAGCGACACCGTGGAACTGGCCTGACAGGGTTAGAGATGTTTCAGACTAAACCTTTTTTTCCTTTAGCAGATATTCAGTTGTTTAAAAGGAGAAATGAAATCCATGGTGTGTGTTTCTCAGCTTTTTTATGAGGCCTATAGAGCCCCGCGGCGGTTACCTAGCGTTGCTGGATGGCTCTCAGAGGTTCAGCCATTCTGGCCTCTGAAGGGCTTTCTGTTGGCTTCTACTTTTATCTCAGGAAGAAGAGCAGGAGGATGCAGACACCAACAGCCCCTCCTAAAGAAAACACGTTCTTATTCTCACCCGAGACAGAGCTCAGAGCCGGAGTTGTAGTTTGGGTGAAGTCATTAGTGGGGTCATTATGCTGTTGAGAGCGTGTCCCTGAGGCTAATCACTGCTGCTCCTCGCTACCGTGGGATTTCTAGAGACTTCAGAAAGACTGCTACAGTCTGTGAAAGACAATAGAGAGGCTCAGACGGTTACCTGAGAGACGGAAATCTCAGCCAGATGCATGTTGGTCAAACTTCTGATACAACAGTTAGTGATGCCAGGTTTGTAGCTGAAAATCTATGAAGCTATTAGCATCTGCTGGTGAAGGTCATCCAGGTCATGGTGATCCAAACTGGGTTTGAATGAAGGCATATAGACAGTTTATAAGATCGATCCTCCCATATTCCAGTCAGAACTGACTAAGCTCCTTGGATGAGAAGCGAAACGTCTTCAAGAAACCAAAGAAGTCCAGTTGCCTTCATTTGAACCCACTTTGGATAGTTATTAGCATTGTTTTGTTGGGAATCAATAAAATGGTTGGTTTTTAGACTTTATTGTCCTTTAAATGATGTTTTCTGTCTATTTTTCTTCCAGGTAAACTCAACCAGGCATCGTCTCTGCTCTAGCAGCCATGGCGCCCTCTGTATCAGGAGGGACTGTGCTCACCATCCTCCTCGTCAGCAGGTAAGACTACGTCTGGATTAGGTTCATATAAAATTGGATCGGGAAGATAAAGAAACCGCGTCAACATAAAAAAACTGATGCTGTCATCTCAGACAGAGAGAGCGACGTATGTTTGGCTTCTTATGCATCAAACCAGAAGCAGCCAAAGTCCACGGCTACATGTATGATGCGTCTCTCCTTTCATGGAATCACTGTTGTAATTCCCACTGAGGTCAAAATGGGATGATTTGGTGCACATTTGCTTGTTATTGAGTGGAGAAGCTTTTCCTCTTTGAACATTTTACTATAAAGGAGCAACTGCTCTTTGCATACATTAGATAAGGCGAACCAGCTGGGTCTCAGCGAGTTCCCAGCAGAAGAGCCGTGGTTGCTGCAGGGCCATTGTGCTTCCTGCTCTAAAGACTGCAGGATCCGTTCACACCTGGGTTTGAGGGAGGACGGGACCTTACAGCCAGACAGAGTGAAAGGTTCCACCAACAGCTGAAACATGCAGCCTCCTATAGACGCTTTGATTCTGATCAGCCATACCTTAAGCTGGTTCAGAAACACTTTCATTTTATTAATGAAGATTTTCTTGCTTTATCACTAAAAGTCCTTTAAATGTTTATATCTTTATTGATTTCTGCAAGAGATCAAATTTTGAGCTGAGTTCTGGGCGTTCATGGACGTGTCCCAGACGGTTGGAGACTGTTGGCCAAAGTCCTTTAACATCTCATAGCAGCTGCAGAGCAACACATGAGAGTCGTGGCTCCACACGGTCCAGGGTGTGATCCAGTAGTGTGTGGGATTCCTTCACTCATATTTTACATCTGCAGCGGCCTCTAGTAGGAATGATGGGGTGTGTGTGTGTGTGTGTGTGATAACTAGTCTATTTTCTATCAGAAGCTGATGCAGGAGATAGGTGGAGGAGACTATTTTCATGTTCAGCCTGCAGGAAACACTCAGAGTGACCCATTAGAATCAGAGATAATCATTACAACATGGTTTCTCAGTGAAGGACCTCTGTGAGTGAGTCTATGAAGGTCAAACAGAAATGATTCTCCTAGATACAGAGTTTAACTGGTTCATGGAGAAAATGTCTAAAATCTCATAAAATACCCAAAGAAAATCCTAAAACCGTAGCAATTTAGTCCGTTTAGGAGAAGCTTCTATCCAGATTTCCTGCCATGTCTTCAGGAAACAACCTGCTGTTCGTCTGCAGGCTAACGCAGAGCAGCAGTGGGCATGAAGACAGAAATGTTTGTGTTATGTAAGTAAAGCAGCAGCTAGCTCCTGATGCACGCTGGTGTATCGGTGTCAGGAGGAGTGGGTATACTTCTAATCTCTGCCCCACTTTTGTTTTCAAGTAGCTGGTCTAAAGTAGGATGTCATTAATATACAAGTCGACTCGGTCGATGCTGACTGACAGCTGCTCGGTATTTATGAAAGATGGAGAGTAAAAACTGTAAAACACCTGACACCGCCTAACCCTGATAACCCGTCTCTGGTTTTATGATGGTCGTTCCTGAGATGAATTCAGATTGTTTTAATGAGCATGACATTAAATCCAAAACCACATTCCCACTGTGAAGAAGGCTTGTCCAGAAGCACCGGGACCATAAAGCTGATCCAGCTGTGGGACCAGAGCTCCACCTGAGCAGGTCTGGGTCCTGCAGCTCAGTGAGGAGAAGACTTCTGGGGTCAAGAAGGGCAGCAAATAAACCCTCAGGGACAGACGGATGTCCTTCTAAAGGCTCACCAATCAGATCAGTGGAGGACACGCTCTGCCACGACCTCCACTAACACCAGATCAGCCGTGGGTCTCAGGTGTCTTCCTAGGTTCTACCAGCAGGTGTGTGATGAAGCTGTTTCTCCATAGACATCATTGCTGATTGGCTAAAATCATTAGTGGATGACTGAGACCCCCGTTCTACCACTAGATGCTGTTGGTCCGCATGGTCAGAGCTGCTCTGATGTTTAGGAACGTTTCTACACACCAGAACCAGATGGGAAACACCACACCATGTGGAGAATCCTTCCTACGGCTGATACATACACATCTGTGTGTGAGTATGGTGATGAATGAGGGCCCTGGAGATTCCAAATGTCCATCCATCCATCCATTTTCTCCCGCTTATCCGGAGTCGGGTCGCGGGGGCAGCAGCTTAAGGAGGGAAGCCCAGACTTCCCTCTCCCCAGCCACTAGGGCCAGCTCCTCCGGGGGGATCCCAAGGCGTTCCCAGGCCAGCTGAGAGACATAATCTCTCCAGCGTGTCCTGGGTCTTCCTTTGGGTCTCCTCCCGGTTGGACGTGCTCGGAAAACCTCACCAGGGAGGCGTCCAGGAGGCATCCTAATCAGATGCCTGAGCCACCTCAACTGGCTCCTCTCGATGTGGAGGAGCAGCAGGTCTACTCCGAGCCCCTCCCGGATGACCGAGCTCCTCACCCTATCTCTAAGGGAGAGCCCAGCCACCCTGCGAAGAAAACTCATTTCGGCCGCTTGTATCCGCGATCTCGTTCTTTCGGTCACTACCCAAAGCTCGTGACCATAGGTGAGGGTAGGAACGTAGATCGACCGGTAAATTGAGAGCTTCGCCTTTCGACTCAGCTCTCTCTGCACCACGACAGACCGGTACAACGCCCCCATCACTGCAGATGCAGCACCAATCCACCTATCGATCTCACGCTCCACCCTTCCCTCACTCGTGAACAAGACCCCGAGATACTTAAACTCCTCCACTTGGGGCAGGACCTCGTCCCTGACCTGGAGAAGGCATTCTACCCTTTTCCGACTCAAGACCATGGTCTCAGATTTAGAGGAGCTGATTTTCATCCCAGCTGCTTCACACCCGGCTGCGAACTGCTCCAGTGAAAGCCAGAGATCACGTTCTGACGAAGCCAACAGGACCACATCATCTGCAAAAAGCAGAGACCTGATCCTTAGGCCACCAAAACGGATCCCCTCACCACCTTGGCTGCACCTAGAAATTCTGTCCATAAAAGTTATGAACAGAATCGGTGACAAAGGGCAGCCTTGGCGGAGTCCAACTCTCACCAGAAACGAGCCCGACTTACTGCCGGCAATGCGGACCAAGCTCTGACACTGGTCGTACAGGGACCTAACAGCCCGTATCAAGGGTCCTGGTACCCCATACTCCCAGAGTACCCCCCACAGGGCCCCCCGAGGGACGCGGTCGAACGCCTTCTCCAAATCCACAAAACACATGTAGATTGGTTGGGCGAACTCCCACGCACCCTCCAGGACCCCCCCAAGGGTATAGAGCTGGTCCAGTGTTCCACGGCCAGGACAAAAACCACATTGCTCCTCCTGAATCCGAGGTTCGACTATCCGACGGACCCTCCTCTCCAGAACCCCTGAATAGACCTTAACAGGGAGGCTCAGGAGTGTGATCCCCCTGTAGTTGGAACACACCCTGCGGTCCCCCTTTTTAAATAGGGGGACCACCACCCCGGTCTGCCAATCCAGTGGAACTGCCCCCGATGTCCACGCGATATTGCAGAGCCGCGTCAACCAACACAGCCCCACAGCATCCAGAGCCTTAAGGAAATCCGGGCGGATCTCATCCACCCCCGGAGCCTTGCCACCGAGGAGTTTTTTGACCACCTCAGTGACCTCAGCTCCAGAGATTGGAGAGCCCAACCCAAAACCCCCAGACTCTGCTTCCATCCTGGAAGACGTGCCGGTGGGATTGAGGAGGTCTTCGAAGTACTCGGCCCACCGATTCACAACGTCCCGAGTCGAGGTCAGCAGCACACCCTCCCCACTGTAAACAGTGTTGGTAGTGCACTGCTTTCCCCTCCTGAGACGCCGGATGGTGGACCAGAATCTCCTCGAAGCCGTACGGAAGTCTTGTTCCATGGTCTCACCGAACTCCTCCCATGCCCGGGTTTTTGCCTCCGCGACCACCCGAGCCGCATTCCGCTTGGACTGCCGGTACCTATCAGCTGCCTCCGGAGTCCCACAAGCCAAAAAGACCTGATAGGACTCTTTCTTCAGCTTGACAGCATCCCTAACCGCCGGTGTCCACCAGCGGGTTCGGGGATTGCCGCCACGACAGGCACCGGCCACCCTGCGGCCACAGCTACGGTCAGCCGCCTCGACAATGGAGTCACGGAACATGGTCCATTCGGACTCAATGTCCCCCGCCTCCCCCGGGACGTGTTCGAAGTTCTGTCGGAGGTGGGAATTGAAGCTTCCAAATGTGTTTTTCCAAAAATAAAAATCAGTGAAAAACAGGAAGAAACACAAAGAAGCTTGAGAAAACCCAGAGCTGAACAAGGAGCTACAGTAAAGGCCTCCGCCGTCCCAGTGGCCATTAGAGTCTCAGACTGGTTAAAGTGGCTCAGAAGATCTGTGTCCAGTAGAGTTCGGCCCCAGGACCAGCTAAGATGCTGGGTACAACCCTGGAGCTGCCGGGCCTCCAGCGGAGGACCAGAGCTTGAAGTGGATGTGCAGCCGTCCATGTGGAAACCAAAGAGTTTTAACCTCTAAAACATTTCAATAGCAATGAAGCAAATGAGCATTTAAATAAGTATTAAATTATTGCAAATGAGAAACAGTTTAATATGTGACTGATGAGAAATCCATCATCAGGCTGTCATAACCCTAGAAGATTCCTCTCTCCTCCTGGAGGCGGCTTATCCCTGAAGCTGTGATGATACCATCAGAGAGGGGGCGTGCTCTCTGCACGCTGAATACAAATGGATCCCAAACAACAGGCTGACAGTGTGACAGTGACTGGTAGAAACATCCAGGACCCTCGTCTAAAAGCACGCAGCTCCACACAAGCTGCAGGCTTGTGAAGCTCATCCAGGCTTTCATCCCTGAGAAGAGCTGGAGGCCAAACCAGATCTTCATGTGTCGGATGCAGCTCACCACCATGGAGCGTAATCATGAGAGGCGTGTTTTCCAACACTTCACTGTCAGTCACGGCTCAGATCCATCCATCTTCTCATGTTCCTTTGCTCTCGCTGAAAAGCCCGCTTGTGTAGAAACAGAAGGGAAGACACCAGTGGTGGCTGGTGAATTTTTTTTGGGTGGGGAGCATTTTTTATTATATATTTTTTTGTTAGTTCTTGTGAATGGTTTTTATCTTGAGAGGCGCTATATAAACGATCGTTATTTTCTTCATTTGCAGGTCAGTTTTTCAGATGCGCTAACCACATATCACCACTAGGGAACGCCAAATTACCATTCTTATGCTTCACACAACTTGAAATCGACGGACTTTGTTGCTAAGTTAGCTACAAAGTTGTTCCAAAAACATGCTTCATATTGACCAATATATGCAAACCTCACACACACTAAACAGGAAGAGGCTCTTTTAAACGATAGAATCCACGTTTTCTACCTCAACACCACCCAATGACTGCTAATGAAAAGCAAAACAAAGCTATTTTCATGAAGTCAAAAGCTAAATTCTGTCTTACCTTGCTGGTCAAAATAATCCATCTTATAGTAAAAAATCCACTTGGTTGGTAGAATCCAATGATAAAAAGATGAAACTACTAGTTTTCTCCATAGTCAACGTTAGCAGCAGCTCCACAACAACAAAGGACGGTGAACTAGCCTGTGGAGATATTTCCGGTTCTGTCTGGGCTGGGTGAGCTGACCAATCAGCATCCTCCTCCTGATCTGAGCAGACTCCCCCGTTTGCTTGCGATCGCAACCATATGCGCCCAACAGCTCTCCTATTCCTTGTCGTTGGGGATCCAGCGCGCATGCTCCAGTTAGCCCGTATTAAGTCAATGGTAAAGATTGCTGCGCCCGCGAGAGGACACGTGACAGGAAGTACGTCGACGTTTCGGCCGCGTTAAAAGTATTAACTTTATTAAACTACAATTAAATGCAGATTAAACACAGCACTTACAGCCCATAAGGTGTATAGATCGTTTAGTTTAAATTTGATGTTTTTTTAAAAACATTTTGTGATTCCTCTCTTCTTCTTCTTCCTCTTCCTGTGAGACTGGTGGGGCGGCGCCCTAGCGCCCCCTATGGACGAGCCGCCACTGGAAGACACCGAGGACGGGCTCAGCGCGTCGGGAGAGGTCAGATCATTCCTGCACTCGGATACCGTAGATAACACCGGAGTGATCTGTTGAATGAGCCGAGTTGGGTTTAATTACTACAGTACCTTTAGTTAGTTTAAGGATATTCAGAGGAAGGAGAGGCGGGGCCTGATGCTCCGCCCCTCTGCATCTACCTGGGCAGGTTGGAGAGCTGCAAGGTTCAACTGTGTTAAAGAAACTCTTCTGACCCTGAAGACGATCCTTTAAACTTTGATCCAAACCAGAACCATAAACCAGATTCATCTTCCTATCTGGTGGTGAAACAAGGATCCTTCCAACCAACCAACCAACCAACCAGTCATTATTTACATGGCACCTTCCACCAACCGTGCGGGAGCCCAAGGCGCTGAACACAGCACAAAATCACAAAAGCGTATGTGTTAAATAAATGTTTGTGACAGAAAACTGAAATAAGCTAAAAACCATCAAAATGTATTTAAACTGAAGTCATTGGTTCATTTTGACACAAAGAACAATTTCACCAGAATTCACTTTAAAATAAACACAACTCAATAAAACAGGCGTTTAAATATTAACGCTCAAAGTTTCTCTGCTTGTTTTAGGCACTAAAAAAGAAATAAAGAGACAAAAGCGACGTTTTATATCAGTAAAACTTTAAGCAGCTTTCACAGAAAAAACAATAAGCAGTCATCGTCTGCTCAGAAAGAAAAGACTTTTAGATTCTTTATATGGCTGTAACAATCTATTGTGCAGGGATCGATTAGTTTAGTCCAGTGAGATCTGTGTGTGTTTGGTTCTGGTCGGCTGTGAAACCTTTATTTGATTTGTGATTTTTGCTTTTCTTCCACACCTGTGGGAATGAACGTGTGTTAAAATAAAAGAAAACAGTGAAATGTAACGTTTCTGGCCGGTCAGCTCTGGGAGCTCAGCATCTCAAACCTCTGGTGCACCACAGCAGCGTGCACCTCCAACCCAGTGGAGACGTTTGTTTTTCCAAGACAGATTCTCCGTTTGAGCTGAAGTGGGTGGAGTTTTAAAAATAACGTTTTTGCTGAGCAGAGTGCTCGGTTTGCTGGAGTAACCTCGTGATGGCGAGCTGTGGGATGCGTTGTGCTTTGCACCAGTCGTGTGTCGGAGCGGCACGTTACCATTTCTGCTTTTAGAGCAGACAGCCATTATCTGCTGATGTGATTCTTACTCAGTGATTGAAGTCATAGAGGAGGAGGTGGTCTGATCTGAGTTTGTCGTTTAATCTCTAACGTCGTGTTGTTTGTGTCTTCTCATTCACGACCTTTCCACCCCTTCGCCCTTGCTTTGGTCTTGGTGAGGAAACTTCACCGTGCCTTCCAGCCTGAGTTCACTTTCAGATTTCCAACAGTCAGCACTCGTCATCGTTGCAGTGTCAGCGTTTGGTCGGGCTGTACACAAGTCCGTCAGTGTTTAATGGACACAAACCCGTCTCTGTGGGAGGTGAGCCTGAGGATGATACTAGTGAATTAATGTCGACACGACGTTTCTAAAGATAACTGAGATTAAATAAGAGCATCAGTGAAATGGTCTGGAAGTTGGTGCTTAAGGGTGTTTTACTTAGTTGACGTCAAGACTTAACGGATGAAGCCACATTAGACACGATGAGCTGGACAGAAGGAAGAGGAACACATGAAGTCATCTTCAGCTGTTAGACTCGCCGCTCACAGCTGTAAAACATCTGCACATACCTGCTTTTACAGCAGCTTTAGTCATTATCACACAACGCTCACAGGTGGCTTCAGAGTTCACTCCATTAACGGTGTTTTCAGTGTTTAGTCTGTTTAAACCCAACCCGCTCCGTTCTCCTCGGTTTGGTTCCTCTGAGCAGGTGGGAACACAGGAACCTCACCAGAACCGTGCTGAGGAGGACCACGCCTACGCCGCTAGTCTGAGCCAAACTCCCTCCTGTAGCAGGTTACTGTTACATTCTTGGACGCAGGAGGACATCAGGGTCACCTGCTGATGTAGCAGCTCTGACTCATAAAAACACTGAAGAGTTCAGATAAACGACTCGGAGAGGCGTGATTAGAGCATGCTGTCTTATAGCCCCGCCCCATTCCAGTTTCTGATGAAGGTAAGGTACGATGCTTTAAGACCAGAAGTGGTTTTCTGGTCTATGAGGAGAAAACTGACTGAATCTTCGTTTTGTCTTGACTCAGGTCTTCTCTGTCTGATAGATGAACGTGTTTATTGATCTGAAACATGATGAAAACTTTCAATCAGGACTGGTTTAATGTTTAAAGCTGCAGATTTTCTAAATAATCTTTTTTCTACAGCGTGAAAGTGAATCATAGCCGAGCAGCATTTATAGCCTAAAAGCTCCAGTTCCACCGCGTGTCTTAATTCTTGTTTTAATTTAGATAAGAACATCTATTTTCTGGTAGGAGATGTAATTCAGAGGTTGTGTTGGATCATCTCACACCATGGAGCACAGCAGATAGTGTCCTTATTACCATCAATGCTTTGTTGTGTTGTTTTCATTCATAGCAGTATTTCTGCTTTCTTGGAGCTGCTGAAGAGGTTGGGTAAAGGGAGGCACCAGGCTGAAGAGGGATGCTGCAGCATCTTCTCCCATCAGCAGGAACACTGTCATACTTTGTATGTCCCTCACGAGCAGAAGCACTTTCTCAAGGTCACAAAGCATCGTGAAAATTCACGGCTGAGATTTTCTTCCACATGACAGCTTCACAGCCGGTTTGCAGACAATCCAAGGAACAACAAAACTAATGGAGTCATTATCTGATGGTGCAGAAAGCTCAAGCTGACGATCTGAGCTTCTCTTTGTTTTACAGCAGAAGCAGCAGCTCCTACCTGTCCTGTCTCACCTGTCGTTCGTTACTGAAGCTTCTGATCACACGTTCATCAGCTTTTTTACGCCTGGATGTCATTTTAATTTGGGGCTTCAGGAACAGCCCAGGAACCACTCAGGCTAAAGCCCAGCATGAGCTGGATCACCAGATCCAGTAACACCAGTTTAACATCACCATGGGTGGAGAAGGGTGAAGAGCCAGAAAGAAGCTCCTGCTCAAAAAGACACGCCATCAAGTTAAAGTCTGCAACTGTCCACATGGAGGAGACAAATGTTTTAGTTATTTGGCCACATTCTGTCCCAACTGTCCAGCACGGAGGTGGAAGGATCAGCATGTGGGTCTGGTGCATGAAGAAGGAGGACAACCTCCAGATTCTTCACCTGAAACCATCGGCTAGATGGTTGGAATTTGGTGTCCCAACAGAACACACAAAAGCTGGTTCCTGATTGGATAAAACAGGCTGACACTATGATTCTGGAGTGGTCTTCACAACGCCCCTCCCCCCACCCTGGGGAGGGAACAACAACCCTACCATCCACCTAACCCTAAGCCCCACCTCCAGCCAGAATGATGCCAGACGCTTGGTGGACATGTAACATTAAGAGTGTGTGTGGACGACCGAAACCACACAAACAGCCAAACAGGGCTAGGGTTAGGGTTAGGGTTAGAGCTAGAGTTAACCCTAGCCCTAACCCTAACCCTAGCCCTAACCCTAGCCCTAACCCTAACCCTAGCCCTAACCCTAGCCCTAACCCTAGCCCTAGCCCTAACCCTAACCCTAGCCCTAGCCCAATCCTACCACATTAAAATCATGGTTTCATGTTGTTTTTGTGTTAGAAAATGAAATATTCAGATCAGATCACACAAGTCAGTGACTCGATGCGACCTGCTGGGTTTCCTTAGGAAACTTTAACTGGCTTAATGAACTGAACTCAGTGGGAAGGTTTACTTTGTGAAGAGCCTTGAGACGACTCTTGTGATTTGGTGCTATAGAAATAAACTAATGTGACATCACACAGTCAGTCTGCTGGAGAGGTGATGACTGCACAGCTCCATGAAGTCCTACATGTACTAGTTTCTAAATCCTACCGTTCTTTTCTGACACCTGTTTTCTCATCTTCTACACATTTAGACCTCATGTGACCGCTGAAGGACGAGATGGACGATAAGAAATGCTGCACTACGCTCATCCCTGCTCCCCAAACTCACTTAGGCAGCAGTTTCAGCCTCATAACCCTCCCAACATTCAGGTTTCAGGCAGCGTTTATTCATCTTTAATTTACATGCGTGTTTGCCAGAGGGTGAAACTTGTATTAGTTTTACTGCACTGGGCATCGTTCTCTTTATCTTTAGAGCACAAGACGAAGAGCTGGACTTCAGCGTGAGTACCAGCAGCCCACCGGGCCGCGTTCACTCAGGAGATGCTGCACATGTTTAATTGATTTCTCATGGGTATTCCCAGATGGTTTGTTGGCAAGAGGAAATGTTAGCAGGGGCTGGGTATGTGGACGGCAGACCACCGTCTGTGGATCTGTCACAAAAACTTCCCCCCCATGTGTGTTTCTACTGAGATCTGCACACATCTGCCACTCTTCAGATGAGTACCTTGATACCTTGTGACAGATTTCTGCATGAAACCAAACAGAACTTTATCATGAGACCTTGTTTCTGGAGTAGGTCATAAATACGGTGGCCCAGAAGGGTCAGTGACAGACAGAAGCTGTTTTATTTGGTTTTCAGAGGAACGTGACGTTGGCTTCACCAGCTTCTAGCTGGTGTTTGTTCTGTCTGTCGAAAACGAGCGGAATTGAATACTTGGATGTTTTGAACGTGAACGTTGATGTTCGCCACAGATCAGGGTGGGTGGGCGTGGCCAGCAGCAGCTCGTTAGAGCCCTGAAACAGTCGAGGATAAAGCTGCTGAGGTGTTTATGTGAGAACAGAGAACTATTTTAAATCTGTCCGCTGTAACATGAGCATGCTTCCAACCCAGCCACAGTCCCTCTGCTATTTTACTTTATAATGTAAGTTTGGAACCATGTTCAGAGATTTCTGTTGCTGTAATTGATTCTGAGCAGAAGAGAGCTGCTCTTGGCTGGAGGCAACAGCTAATCTCCAGCTTCAGCATTCAGCCGAATAGAAATGAAACATGCAGTCAGAGCGATACGACCAAGTGTGTGCACGTCACGATAAAGAAGCTGTAGTTCAGCTGGTGTCGTTATCAGGTTAGGGGAGCTAATGAAGCCCAGAAAATAATGAACTTTATGTTTCTATAAAAGTTAATTAGAACCAAGCAGCAGGGCCTTTCTTCCTGAGGTCTGAGGCTCAGAGGCAGACGTGAAAAAGTCTAAGCTACTCGTGTCTCTGTTGCTGCCGTCTCTTGGCCAGATCGTCGTCGTAAATCAGAACGGGTTCTCCATCGACTCATCCGGTTAAATAAAGTCAAAAGCAAATCTGAGGGAAGCCTTTAGGAGGGATTCACCGACATGAACAACCAGATGTAGGACACGTTTGTCTGGCATCTGCTGCACAAACAGCAGCAGAAGAATCAGAACATTTGTAGAAACATCTCAACATCAGAAGGGTCTATAACCTCTCTGATCACATGGAATAGCCGAGTCACAGAGAAACGCTGCTGGAGTCAGAAACGTTGTCACATTCTGCCTTTAGATCCACATCAGCATGAAACCCACAGGTTCAGGGTTCAGTGACATCACAGCGCTATTCTTCTTCTTCTCCTCCTCCTCCTTCTTCTTCTTCTTCTACTTCATGATGCAGGAGTTCCTCTTCATCACCTTTATTGAACGTGTTGAACAAAGATGGCGGCTGAGAGGGATTTTCAACATAACAGACACAAAACCTTTTAACATCGTGACGTCGTTTTTTTTCTCTCCAGTTTGTGATCATCAGAGGTGGTGGGTCCTACTAGGTCTCTGACCCTGGTTTAGTTTTATTACCTGTATGAAGCTCGTCTGTCTGTCTGCGCTCTATAAACAGGACCTCTGTAGCTCTAACAGGACATCTGTAGCTCTATAAACAGGACCTTTGTAGCTCTATAAACAGGACCTCTGTAGCTCTATAAACAGGACCTATGTAGCTCTATAAACAGGACCTATGTAGCTCTATAAACAGGACCTCTGTAGCTCTAACAGGACATCTGTAGCTCTATAAACAGGACCTTTGTAGCTATATAAACAGGACCTCTGTAGCTCTATAAACAGGACCTCTGTAGCTCTATAAACAGGACCTCTGCAGCTCTATAAACAGGACCCCTGTAGCTCTATAAACAGGACCTCTGTAGCTCTATAAACAGGACCTCTGTAGCTCTATAAACAGGACCTCTGCAGCTCTATAAACAGGACCTCTGCAGCTCTATAAACAGGACCTCTGTAGAAAAATGGTCAGTGGTGAAGCTGAACTTTGAAGTTCTCTGATGGTTTTCCTCTGTAGCTCTATAAACAGGACCTCTGTAGCTCTATAAACAGGACCTATGTAGCTCTATAAACATGACCTATGTAGCTCTATAAACAGGACCTATGTAGCTCTATAAACAGGACCTCTGTAGCTCTATAAACAGGACCTCTGTAGCTCTATAAACAGGACCTATGTAGCTCTATAAACAGGACCTCTGTAGCTCTATAAACAGGACCTCTGTAGCTCTATAAACAGGA
>SSNS01000105.1:105919-108128 GCA_006937985.1 Aphyosemion australe | reverse complement strand
TAGCTCTATAAACAGGATCTCTGCAGCTCTATAAACAGGACCTCTGTAGCTCTATAAACAGGACCTTTGTAGCTCTATAAACAGGACCTCTGTAGCTCTATAAACAGGACCTTTGTAGCTCTATAAACAGGACCTCTGTAGCTCTATAAACAGGACCTCTGCAGCTCTATAAACAGGACCTCTGTAGCTCTATAAACAGGACCTCTGCAGCTCTATAAACAGGACCTCTGTAGAAAAATGGTCAGTGGTGAAGCTGAACTTTGAAGTTTTCTGATGGTTTTCCTCTGCAGCTCTATAAACAGGACCTCTGCAGCTCTATAAACAGGACCTATGTAGCTCTATAAACAGGACCTCTGCAGCTCTATAAACAGGACCTATGTAGCTCTATAAACAGGACCTCTGCAGCTCTATAAACAGGACCTATGTAGCTCTATAAACAGGACCTCTGCAGCTCTATAAACAGGACCTCTGTAGAAAAACGGTCAGTGGTGAAGCTGAACTTTGAAGTTCTCTGATGGTTTTGGTTCTTTAGTTTTTATTTCATCTGTTTTTGGTTTTGTTCCTGCTTCCAGAACACTTTTCCTTTCCCTCCATTTTACTGATCATTGCATCACTTCACACTCTGTCAAGTTGTGGCTCGTCTTTGATGTTGTTTTTATTACCATGTCTAATAAGATGCAAACTGCTTTCTGGATCTGAGGAAAGGCAGGCATGTGTTTCTGCCTCCTTTTAATATTTTACTAATATTTGTGCATCTACCCTTTTCACTGACACGAGTCATGTGACTCTTGTGTTGCATTTCTCTTCACACGTCTTCTGAAGAAAGCAAATGTTCTGTGTTTGGTTCTATTCTCCCATGTGGAGGGGCTTAGGGAGCTCACTGGGTTGGCATGAAAGAGAGGAACAGCTGCTTTTATCCACACAGGCCTGAGAGACCGACTCAAGAGGACTTGTTGTCGTGGAGCCCGGTTCCCTGCCTCTGCCTCTCCCTGCTTGAAATGGCTGAGGGGGTCTGAGGAAGCCTTAAAAGTCCCTGATGAGTGAGAGAAAATAATCTCTGCACATGAGAGCAGCAACATTTCCCTCTCAAATCCTGGTTCACTGCAGCAACAACCGAATACTCTCAGCAAAAGAAAAGGAAGACATTTAATGCAATTTGACAGGCAGAGCATCCTGCATGAGGCCGACATGCCTGGCACACCTAGGGGGGTGATCCACACCGTATGTTCTACCTGGTACCCCCAGCGCCCTGTCATAAGACAACGCATGCCTCGTCTTGCTCACGGGGACCTGTCAGAGAAATCACACGAGTGTCTGCAGCTGAACCAGAGGCAGCATCGGTACGCCAGCGCCGTACGCCAGCGCCGTACGCAGCGAACAGGATCCACTTCATACGAGTTCTCTCCAGGAACAAAGGGTTCAAAAAGCTCAGTCAATCATCAAATGAAATAAATCATCTTGGTGTGGTTTTACAAATCAGGAGATATTAAAATGATCCAAACCTTTCAAATGATTCAAATCTAAAGAAAATCACAAATCTGCCATGTTGTTCTTTACCGCATGGTCGCAGTCGTTTCCTGTCTGACTTCATCAGTCTCTCACGCCGTCATGGAGGGCGGGGTTTCTGCCGCGGTGCGTTTCTGTTCCTGTAAAGCTCAGTGTTGAATGTGTTGGGACGTCCACTCCTGGGAAGAACCTTTTCCACGTCTGTGTTCCTTCTCTAGAATAATGGACTAATGATGGGAATGACCTTTAACCTTTTCTAGAGGCAACAACTGTTTCTCCAAGTCTTCTTGTCCCTGTGATAACACACGCCTGTATGCTCCAGAGTCGGTCACTCTGATGACGATCAGTGAAGTAACTCGTCTGATCAGCAGCTCCTGACGGGTTCTGAACCTCCAACTCCGGTAAACCTGGATTTTCACACCGTTTAGCTTCTGGTTTAATAAACGGTGACGTGGTGATCATCCATCATGTCCCAATATGACAACACTACTGGTAGAGCTGATCACTTCATTAAAACCAGTCTCCCAGTTTCAGAGCTTCTCCCATGCCCCACCCCCCACCCCCACCTGTTTTAAACGTACGTGAGGGCTGCGCACACACACACACACACACACACACACACACACAAACACACACGCACACACACGCACACACACACACGCACACACACACACACACAGGTGTATCCACATTTGAATAAATT
>SSNS01000105.1:95919-100919 GCA_006937985.1 Aphyosemion australe | reverse complement strand
CTCTACTGCTGCTCTACTGCTGCTATACTGCTACTCTACTACTGCTATACTGCTGCTCTACTGCTGCTCTACTGCTGCTCTACTGCTGCTCTACTGCTGCTCTACTGCTGCTCTACTGCTGCTCTACTGCTGCTCTACTGCTACTCTACTACTGCTATACTGCTGCTATACTGCTGCTATACTGCTGCTATACTGCTGCTATACTGCTGCTATACTGCTGCTATACTGCTGCTCTACTGCTGCTCTACTGCTGCTATACTGCTGCTCTACTGCTGCTATACTGCTGCTATACTGCTGCTATACTGCTGCTATACTGCTACTCTACTACTGCTATACTGCTGCTATACTGCTGCTCTACTGCTGCTCTACTGCTGCGTCTCCCGTTTCTACAGAAATCAATCCTGCAGCGCATCACAGGATTTATGGAGGTGAGGAGACCACGGAGACTACACCGCACCTGTTCTCAAAATCGAGGAAAAGAAGAACGGATTTCAAGACCACATTCTGAGCATTCTTGGAATTTGGATGGTCTTCGACGCGGCGCTGTGACGTCACTGGTCTTAAAATCCGACCTCATGAGCACGCAACCCCTGGATTTGGACACAGCCTCTGACATCTTGTGTATCTTAATGAAACAGATACTGAACCTAACTGGATATATAGATGTTAAAAGCTAAATATTACATTTTATAATTATCACGTGAAATTATTAAAGGTACAGTCTGAGACTTTTTTATGGAACAAGTTATTGTCATATTGCCAGAAATGCTCTTCACACGCTGATGGCAGCCGATAAATGTTTGCCTTTTAAAAGCCTCTGAAATGTACAATCCTGGAAAAAAACTCATTTTTATTGACTCATAACCCACCCATCACTCTGAACGTCGCTCATCTGGATGCACGTAGCACCCTCTGAGCACTAAACACTCGCTCTCAGCGAACAGGTGAACAGCTAGCTTAGCTGTCTAGGGTTAGGGTTAGGGATGGAGGTGGAGAAATTCCTCCTCTTCAAATCGCAGCTCTAAGGCAATTCTATCAGACTATCAGGCTGTCAGAATCTAGCGCTGCCTTCTCTCTGTCTGAGCAGGCGTGTGTGTTGCTTCTTGGCAGCAATCAGCTCAGATCAACAGATGAAGTTACTGCTGCTGTTTTCAGAAGGCTGGGTAGATCCCAGGTGCTGACTGACTGGGGGGTCGGGGCATGAAGACGAGTTCAAAACGGGCAGATAGACGAGCAGCAGCAGGATTCTCTTCTAATGGGACTTTAATCATGTTGACCTAATTGAATTAAAGTGGTTACAGTAATTTTCCCAACATAGAGCAATTACTTTATTCATTTCTCCTGGTTTCACAGAAGCAGCCTGGCCATGCTGAGGATGCATGACTCATGAAGGTGTTCATATCAGGAGGATGAAGAGTAAAATCTCTCAGCTCTCCTTCTCCTACCAGAGAGCCCTCTGGAGCACATGGCCCGATCCGTCTCGCTTCAGCCTCCCTTACATCGCAGCACGTGCCTGGGGGGGGAGGGGGGGGTTCTCTGTGCAGAGCTGCTGTGTGTTTAGAGCCTGATTCACACACACACACACACACACACACACACACACACACACACACGCAACTAGGGAAGGCGCTGAGTGCCCCCCCCCTCCGCTGCTACTGCCTGTAATATAATCATCTTCCTGAGTGCGGAAGGAAGACGGACAAGAAAATAAAGAAAATCCTGAGAGAGGAGCTGAAACAACGATCCGGTCATTCCAGAGACGTGGAACCATTAAAGCAGGATTTTTGGTTCTCTCTGCGTTTCCTATTGCAGGCTTGTCTGTGAGCTTCACAGAGGAACTAAATCGATGCTCTGCAGATTCAGATCCACCTGGTGAAGGGAGGAGACCCTGCCCCCACACACACACACACCTAACTAAAGTCTAGTTTTATTCCAGCGTGTTCTGTCTCTGTTCTCAGGTTGTTAGAGAACTCGTTGCTCAACGCAGAAGTGAAGGAAGGAGAGATCCTGCCTCCCACCATCCAGAGGCTGATGAAAGGATACAACAAGTACCTGCGGCCTTTTTTTGACAGTAAGGAAACTGTTCAGACGCGGAGATGACGGAACACTCCGGGGACACAAACGTCTCACAGGAGGGGTTCATATCACACATCTCAGCTTTCATGTCTCCTCCATGTATTTTATGCTGATATTCATAGATTCAAAGGTAGAAATCACTCAAAAAGAGAGGATTTGGACTTTAAAAGTAAGAAAAAGACCCGTCAGATTAGATCAGAATGAACTAGATGATCCGACCACTGACCATAAACCCTCTGGTGTTTGTTAACCTTCTACTTTTGACCAACTCTGTGGGTTTTAGTCTTTTCTGATCTTTGACACAAAGCTGCGTCATTCAAATAATTCAATGTTTGATCATCAGAATCAGATGATTTTCAGCGTCGTCCTTTATCTAACTAATTCTGTATCTACATGTTTTTTTTGCACCAATAATAATAAAAAACCCCAACACTTTCCCAGGTCTGTGAACTCACCGTTGATCACTAATTCATGTCAGCAGAATTACTATAAACAAGATTTTGATTCAGATTCGGCCAAAACCAGTGTCAGGTCACAAATGTACAAAAATCATCTGAAACGTGTGCACCGTGACAACAAAAGAGCGCGGTGAGCTGATGTGTTTTCCTCCTCCTCTACGTGCTGAATGAGCTCTAATAACCACAACCTGAATCTGACTGCTGGGTCTGAACTTTGTATTAAAACAAACCTTCAACAAAAGTTAAACACATTGATAAACAGACCATGTGTTAAATATGAAACGGGTTATTAAGCAGATGTTTGTCAGCAGCAGCACTGGGATGTGACCCATGCGATATATAAAAAACGACAGATATCCCTGGTTTTCAGCCCAGTGAGATGCAGCAGCAGGTCTGTCTAGAGTTTCAGTCTAACCCGTAACCTGTTGTCCGTTTCCAGATGGGCCGGTGACTGTGGGCATGAGTCTGGACATCGCCAGCATCGACACCATCTCAGAGATCAACATGGTGAGCTGATCTGATTACGTCTGTCAAACGTCTCTTCGTGGTGGTTTATTGATGTCTGCTTACAGGAAGCATGAGCCTAAAGTCATCTAGAGATGGTCAGTCTGGGCCCACTTTAGACAAATGCTCTCAGCTGATTGGCCACAGGACCGCAGGAGTGATGAATGCAAGTTTAAACAGAAACTTTAAGTCATCTCCATCATTCCATAATTAGATATCTACAAAAACAAAAAGTGGAATCTTCATCTTGCTGAGTTTAGATCCTGAGTCATCCCCAGAGTCCCCCAGAGATGAGGATGTTTCCCCGAGAAAGAAAATTAAAGATATCCTTGTGTTAAATTATCATGTAATGAATTAAAAATAAACTTGGAGTTTCTAAACTTTTATATCGTTTTAGTATTTCCTGGTTTTTTGTGCTCCACTCGGAGGTATCCTGCAGCACAGAAGCAGAGACGTTTCTGCTTCCGCTGCACAAACTAAACTACAACCTGAGAAAAACGGAGCATCAAATGTTCCTTAAGGAACTTCAAGGAAAACACGTCCTCGCTGTGTTTCCTGCTGGGTTTGCACTCCTGTAGCTGCTCTCATCTGGGCACATACACAACACCTGATTAGGAGAAGCACAAGTTTCTGCTGCTTCTACTGAATTATGCAGATTTTTCCTTTAAGGGAACCTGATTGCAGTTCAAACAGACCCATTCTTACTTGGACCATAAGGCCTTAAAGCTTTGAAACGACTCTTATTAGGTTTATTCTGGTCTGGGTTGCTGCTGCTCACCGTTTAAATTCCATAGTTTTATAACCGTTTTAGCTGTGGGGGTCAAACCCATTACCTGAGACCTGAGCCTTCATCACAACCTCCCATGATGGAGCATCAGGATTAGTGCCCTCACCACAACCCTGCCATATCCAGTCCGATACACGTCTACTGCCCCCTGGTGGAGGATCTTTTTGATTTATTGCTGTTAGATTGTTATAGAATTACATAATTAAATAAAACCCCACATTCAGAATCTCAGATTATTAGAATATTGTGAAAAGGTTCAACATTCTAGACTCAAAGTGTCGCCCTCTAGTCAGCTGATGAATCCAGAACACCTGCAGAGGGTTCCTGAGCCTTTAGATGGTCTCTCAGTCTGAGCTGGATTACTGACATAAGTGGACTTTTGCACCTGATTCTAGTTTTTACTGTTGCACCTGGATTTATTAGCTTTACAAACAAAAATAATCATCATAAGGAACAAAATCACACATCTCACTGGGATTTTAACTTGATTGTTTTTGCCGTGATCAACACCCCCGGTCCAACCTCCCTCTGGTTCATTTAGGTTTAATAGATTATGTGTTATTAACAGTTACATGGTTGTTATTAACAGCTACATGGTTGTTATTAACAGCTACATGGTTGTTTTTAACAGTTACATTGTTATTATTAACAGCTACATGGTTGTTATTAACAGTTACATGGTTGTTATTAACAGTTACATGGTTGTTATTAACACTTACATGGTTCATATTAACAGTTACTTGGTTATTATTAACAGCTACATGGTTGTTATTAACAGTTACATGGTTGTTATTAACAGTTACATGGTTGTTATTAACAGTTACATGGTTGTTAGTAACAGTTACATGGTTGTTAGTAACGGCTACATGGTTGTTAGTAACGGCTACATGGTTGTTAGTAACGGCTACATGGTTGTTATTAACAGCTACATGGTTGTTAGTAACAGCTACATGGTTGTTATTAACAGCTACATGGTTGTTATTAACAGCTACATGGTTGTTATTAACAGCTACATGGTTGTTATTAACGGCTACATGGTTGTTATTAACAGTTACATGGTTGTTATTAACAGCTACATGGTTGTTATTAACAGCTACATGGTTGTTATTAACAGCTACATGGTTGTTATTAACGGCTACATGGTTGTTATTAACAGTTACATGGTTGTTATTAAC
>SSNS01000105.1:64160-95363 GCA_006937985.1 Aphyosemion australe | reverse complement strand
TACATGGTTGTTATTAACAGCTACATGGTTGTTAGTAACAGCTACATGGTTGTTAGTAACGGCTACATGGTTGTTATTAACGGCTACATGGTTGTTATTAACGGCTACATGGTTGTTATTAACGGCTACATGGTTGTTATTAACAGCTACATGGTTGTTATTAACAGCTACATGGTTGTTATTAACGGCTACATGGTTGTTATTAACGGCTACATGGTTGTTATTAACAGCTACATGGTTGTTATTAACGGCTACATGGTTGTTATTAACAGTTACATGGTTGTTATTAACAGCTACATAGTTGTTATTAACAGTTACATGGTTGTTATTAACAGCTACATAGTTGTTATTAACAGCTACATGGTTGTTATTAACAGCTACATGGTTGTTATTAACAGCTACATGGTTGTTATTAACAGCTACATGGTTGTTATTAACAGCTACATGGTTGTTATTAACAGCTACATGGTTGTTATTAACAGTTACATGGTTGTTATTAACAGCTACATAGTTGATATTAACAGTTACATGGTTGTTATTAACAGCTACATGGTTGTTATTAACGGCTACATGGTTGTTATTAACAGTTACATGGTTGTTATTAACGGCTACATGGTTGTTATTAACAGCTACATGGTTGTTATTAACAGCTACATGGTTGTTATTAACGGCTACATGGTTGTTATTAACGGCTACATGGTTGTTATTAACAGCTACATGGTTGTTATTAACGGCTACATGGTTGTTATTAACAGCTACATGGTGCGTCTCTCCTGCTCAGGCCAAAATGATTATGATGCAGAGCAGATTATTTCCTCTCCTTCCCCTGAGGCCCTGAGGGAAGTTCTTATTTCCTCCTGCTGATAAGTTGGACCTCATAGACATGTAGAAATGACTTATTGTTATTTCATTCTCCCTAAATAAGCTGATTAGTCACCCGATGCAAGAGCCGAGCGTTCAGAATGCACCAACTCTTCCTGAGCAGCTGTTCCCAGACCTGCCGGCTCGAGGCTGTCCGCGGGATAATTGATGCCTGAGGCAGAGAGGGCCTTCAGGGCTCTACGCCATCAATAAAAAACATTCACAATAGTAGAGTAGATGTTAACCAAGCCTTCCTTCAACCTGGACCTGTCCATCACTGGTCTGTTAACCCCGCTGAACTCTTCACCTCTGCTGCAGGATTACACCGCCACCATATTCCTGCGCCAGCGCTGGACTGACGAGCGTCTGGTGTTTGAGGGCAACAAGAGCCTGAGCCTGGATGGGCGGCTGGTGGAGCTCCTCTGGGTCCCAGACACGTTTATTGTCGACTCCAAGAAGTCCTTCCTCCACGATATCACCGTGGAGAACAGACTGATCCGAATCTTCCCCAACGGGACCGTTCTTTATGCTCTGAGGTGGGATTGAACAAACTGTTGGTCCTTTGTTTCCATGTGTTTTTCTGTTCCAGCAGATAATAACAAGTAGGTCTGGAGAGTCAGGAAGACTGGATCAGGAAGGAAGCAGAGGCTGAATCTGGTATAATCTGAGAGTTTGTCAGAGGCGGACTGGAAAACTGTGAATCCTGGAGAACATCCAGAATTTTCTGACATGATGGCTAACTCCATTATATTTTCGTCTACAACGGTGCGGTCCTAAATGTTAGACATGTTGTTGACAGGAGAACGCTCCCGGCATGAATCAGGGAAGCTGTGCGTGTTTGTCTTGTCTTTGAAAATCTGGCGAACATTTAGGGTTTGATCTGTCTGCCGTTAATCCTAAAGCTGCAAAAACCCAGAAAACACAAACAGCTTTCAGGTTTGATGGTTCAGAGGAATTCAGGACTGGAGACGAATTCATTTCATGATCGATTATAGTGACGTGTTCACGGAGCGTTGCCTCTGAGCGAGGACAGAAGAGACGTGGAGGAAAATTAACAGACCAGTGAGAATGAAACAAGCATCAGATCGGGGGTGGGGGGCTAGGCAACCTTTTGGGAATAAAGGCTGTGGAGAGGGACAGAATAACGAGAGGAAGTGAGGCGCCAGCTGTGGTAAATGTCTCTGTGCCAGGAGGGAATACACGATGAAGCTCTGAGGTGGCTGGAGTGAAAGGATGAGCGGTGAAAAGCTGAAGGTGGGCCATCTAAAATCTGTTTTAGCAGAAAATCTGAAGGTTGAAAAGCTGAAAACCAGATTTAAGAGGCCAGGTGGACCACCAGCGTGTGTCCAAAGGGCAGGAATGCTAACGCTAGCTCTTCTACAGGTCACATCCAGAGAGCCCAGCACATTGCTTCTGTGTCAACATGATAAACTGGTTTAGCTTCCTGAACAGCCTTCACTCACAGAAACAGAGCTTACATCCTTCAGGACTGATGAACGCAGCCTAAAGTAACCTGCTGCTGCCTTGTTCCCTTAAGATGACCCCAGCTGTTCTCATGTCTAAGCTTTAGTCCCCCTTCACCAGGTGGATCTGAAAAGTCACTGCTGCAGCAGCAAATGTCTCTGATTAAACAAAAGAAACACTTTTGGTGCATCCTGGCTTCAGAGCCTACGAGGCCCTAACCCCCCCCACACACACACACACACACAGATTAAAGACATCAGTTTGTCACACACACTGGTGTGTGGTGAAAATTGTCCTCCACATCTGACCCATCCCCGTGGTGGGGAGCGGTGAGCTGCAGCTGTGGCCGCGCTCGGGAACTATTTGGTGGTTTAACCCCCCAATCCAACACCTTAGTGTCAAGCAGGAGGCATTGGGTCCCATTTTATCAAAGTCTTTGGTATGACCCGACCGGGAATCGAACCCTGATCTCCCAGTCCCGGGGCGGACACTCTACCACTAGGCCACCGTAGCTGGTTGGCCACACACACACACACACACACACACACACACACACACACACACACATCTTTAAAACCACAACTTGCGTCTTACTAAAATAAAAAAGGAAAATGAACTCATTTATAGTTAATCAGGAATAAAAAGTGAATTTGGGATGACTCACTGATATTGGTTCAGTCCTGCAGTGATTTGGTTTTATTCCTGGACTTTAAATGATATTCTATTAGATTTGCTTTATTTAATGATTTCCACATACACGGACCTGTTCCTCTGACATCATGTTTGTGTTTTATGAGACGACTCAGAACCAAGTGTGCTTTCATGTGACCTCATCTCTCTTCCCTAGGATTACCACCACAGTGGCGTGCAACATGGATCTGACGAAGTATCCCATGGACAAGCAGACCTGCACGCTGCAGCTCGAGAGCTGTAAGAGCTTCATTCCTAACGCAGGAAATTAGCGCTCGGCTGCTCCGAACAGACGGTTTGATTCCAGAGGGATCGGATCAAACGAGGGATCAAACACACCACTTTCTCTCATCTCTTAGAATATTAGTGTGTGTGTGTGTGTGTGTGTGTGTGTGTGTGTGTGTGTGTGTGTGTGTGTGTGTGTGTGTGTGTGTGTGTGTGTGTGTGTGTGTGTGTGTGTGTGTGTGTGTGTGTGTGTGTGTGTGTGTGTGTGTGTGTGTGTGTGTGTGTGTGTGTGTGTGTGTGTTTGTGTGTGTGTGTGTGCCTGTGTGTGTGTACTCGTGTATACATCAAAGTGAGGACATTTGCCCGGTCCTCACTTTGGTGCAATCTTCCAGAGCTCTACTGGTTAGTTGTAGAGGTCTGGTGTAAATTAAGTTTTATTTTAGGTTAGGGTTAAGAATAGATCAGCACCCACTGGTGACATCACCCACAGTGGGTGTGGTCTGTAGAAACAGGATCTTGTGGGATTGGACTAGAACAATATAAAAATATTCCTTCAAACTTTCCTTCGGTTGTAAATTAAATGAAACTAAATTAAACTCAAACAAATAAAAAACCTACAAAACAATAATAATGCAGGGCTGGTGCTTATATCCAGGGTTCATCAGGTGAGGGGCGGAGCTACACCTGGACAGCTCATCAGTTAGTCAGCCAACATTAATCTACACAAATGTAAATATTTCAAAACTCATTACCTGTAATGACATTTGAATAACTTTTGTGCATTTTCACTAAGCGTGAACCTTTGGCTGACTTTTCCACACGGAGAATGAAATGACCATTTAATCTCAGAGTCCTCTGCCGCGTCCTTCAACCTCCCCTTTGGATTACAGATTGAGTCTGGATTAAGTGCCTCCTTTTCTGTTTGGCCTCAGGAAAACCAGAGTTGAGCCGAGGGGAAATGCGTTTGGGAGTTATTGTCCGATGTCTGTACATCAGCACAAAGGTCCGGTCGCTGCTTAGGAGAGATTTTGCTGCCACTGTGCGTTCTCTTCCTCCACCTGTGCTGAGAGCAGATGCTTTTCCATTTCACAAGCATAAACCACATCATCAGCATGCAGCCTGCACACACATATTTGCTGAATTTGACAGAAAAATGGTTTTGAAGTAGAATTACTGGGTCAACCTTCCCAGCCTCTTTACAAAAGACCCACTCTGTTCAGATTAGTGAGCTGATTGGTGGCGTGACGGGAATGAGCTTTTTCCTTCCTGGAGGCATTCCAGACTCACCACAAAGCAGGTGCACCAGGATTTACCGTCTCATTAGTAAACTTGCTGTGATAAATGAGTGGGGAAGTGAGAAACGTATTATTCCGGAAGACAAATCCTACTGATGTGGAAAACACGTGATGATCAAATTCCTGGTCGACATGGAGTAAACTAAGAAGAGCATTCCTTAAAGTAGGGTCCAACCCGTGAGCCCCTATCCCTGCACACCTGACACCTGCTCAGAAGCAGCCTGCTAATCACCTAAAATCAGGCGAGTTAGCCCGAGGACCACATCACTGCCTAAAGGCTGAGCCCTTTAAACTGCTACAAACATTTTGATTTTAGTGTTAATAATTCTGTTAATTTCTAGTAAAATAGAGTTTAAGTAAGGTCAGGCGACGGTGGCAGAGGAGTTAAGGGTCCACCCCATAATCAGAAGGTTGCAGGTTCGAGTCCCACTCAGTCTGTCACAGTTGTTGTGTCTTTGGTGCTCAGCAGCCTCGCCTCTGTCAGCGCGCCAGAGCAGCTGTGGCTACGATGTAGCTCATCACCACCAGCGTGTGAATGACTGGATGTGTTGTAAAGCACCTTGGGGGGTTGTAGAACCCTAGAAGGCGCTATATCAGATACAGGCCCTTTACCATAAGTGACCATGTGTGGATCCCTCCCTGTCTGTAGCTACAGCGTTAAGCGTAACAGAACATTTTTAACTAAAACAGAATAAACGCTGCAGTGGAGTCAGGATGTTACCCAACGTTAAACATTAGGATTATTTTATGACGTTCCATAAAATCCCTCCAGTGGTATTTAAGAATCTGCTGACACACAAACAAACACATGCATGCTAAAAAACGATCACCTGCTTTTACCGTCAGCAGTGGGTCTTAACTACATGTCCAGTTTTTACTGAACCTGAAGGAGAACGGCGAGTTCCTAAAACATGGTTAGAACATCTTGGCTGATTGAGTCCTGAGATAAAATAAAATGTTTAAAGAAAATAAATCTGGACAAAAAAGAAAGTTAAAGCTACGCAGGGCTCAGCAGTTTTCAAAATAAAAGGTCCTCGCTTCTCTAGAGGAGAGTTAAGTCGCAGCATCCAGCAGCTGAATCAGGTGCTTCACCGCTGGAGGACGATGAACTCTAAGGATGAAAGTGGGGCTGGATCAAGCTTCATACACAGACTCTTATTCTAATGGCTCAGGTGGATTTGGTGGCTCCATGCTAGACAGGTGAACCCATCAGTCCTGGCCTCCACTCCAGCAGCTCTTTTTCCTTACTGATGGCACAGGCTCAGCCTGAGATTACTGGGCCACGATTGTTCAGACTCAAGTGTGAAAGTGGTTCAGGCAGCAGGAGACATGGACTGGACTCCAGAGCCCAAATCCTCACACGGAAAATCTTCTGGAACCTGCTGGGAAGCAGGGATCCAAATCACACTGATTCTGACTATAATTTAGTGAAACTCTAAATGCAGGCCTGGTAAATTTGGACTTTAGATCTTTGCATGCACAAAAGCATAAAGTGAAGAGCCTGAAACCTCTGGATCCATCACCATCATGACCAACCAAAGCAACACAACAACAGACTCTCATGGTGATATCTGATTATTACAGGTATGTTTAGTCACTTTTTCCAGAATCACTAGTAAATAAACTTAATCGACGCCACCAGATACGTTCATACCAACGCAGAATGAATGTTGTTGAAGCAACAGAACATCGTTCATCACAATGACTCAGCACTGATCCATGTAACCAAAAACAAGCTAGCTTCTCTCTGAACTTTGTCTTTGCTAAAGAGCTCAGCTCTGAAATAAACCATCAAACACAACAGGCTGTAAAAGAGAAATAATTCAGTCATTATTATCCAACACAAACATCTCAGCTAAAGAACAATTACCTCTAGAAACACCTTTAACCTAAATAACAACAAACCACGGTTTAGCTACCAGCAGCAGCAGCAGGAACACATTCTGGGCCGCGCCCTGCCAGGTGCTTCATCCACATCTTACCTGCTGCCTCTCGGATGTTTTATGGTGCGTTCCAGTTGTCCTCGGAACTCGTTTTTATGAGATAAGTTATCCGGAAATGACGCAATGAACTCGGAATTCCGAGCTGCGAGCTCGTTTGTTTCAGAGGACCCTGAGATCACCATTTTAAAGATGGCCGCGCCCAGTGTTGCTGTAGTCTTTATTGTTTTCATCGTTTATATGTTCTGCTTTCTTTCTTTTTGCTATTTAACAGCACCAAGTTGTTGTTTATTCTTGTTATCAATAGTTACAATGCTGAAAACGAGTGTTTATGGTTTTTTAACTGTTCCTGGTGTTTATAGTTTTTAATGTTTTTTTCAGTTTTTTTGTGGCAGCTGCTGATTATTGTGTGTGACACTATCTACGCATTTCCTGCATTCCTCCTCGAGGGACTTTATGTGCAGAGAATACAACAACACACGCAGTTTTACTGGCAGTGTCCAATTTTTCCGAGTTGGAAATTGGAACGCAAAACGAGCTCGTTACGTCATTTACTGGTCAGAAATTCCCAGTTCCGAGGACAACTGGAACGCATCACTAGCTCTACGGCTGTGTCCAAATCCAGGGATTGCATGCTCATGAGTACCCGTCCTCATTGGTCTCAGGAGAACGTGTTCTTCCGTGACCACTTAGACCGGATGTTAACAGCTGTGAATGTGGACGTTCTAGCCTTAAATAAAAGTCCCGCCCCTACTCCTGTCACCTAGCAACTGCTTAAAGAAAATCTATTACAAAATATGGATCCACGATGCTGGATTATTCAGTTAATTGTATCATTTATTTCATGATTTATGATTTACCAATGTTATGAACTGTAATGAAGAACAAGAATACAAACACACATTACAGGCCTAATGAGAACGGGAAAGGCCTAAAAACACAACCACTTCAGGCTTTTACTTTTTCTACAGTCAGATTTGAATAAACTAGTCGTCCTGCTGCTCTACTGCTGCGTGTCCCGTTTCTACAGAAATCAATCCCGCAGTGCATCACGGGATTTATGGAGGTGAGGAGACCACGGAGACTACACCGCACCCATTCTCAAAATCGGGGAAAAGAAGAACGCATTTCAAGACCGCATTCTGAGCATTCTTGGAATTTGGACGGTCTTCGACGCGGCGCTGTGACGTCACTGGTCTTAAAATCCGAACTCATGAGCACGCAACCCCTGGATTTGGACACAGCCTACATCCAAGCTCTTCACTGCTGCTGCTCCCTCTGGGCTGCAGAGCTGTCCTTCTCCTTTAGAGTCCCTGTGAAACAAGGGCCTGGCATGATGGTTCCTACTGGGATTTTGTTGACTCTGTTCATTTTAAACCCGGTTCTGGTTCTGATGGAGGTTTCTTCCTGTTCAAAGAAAGTTTTCCTTTCTGAAAGGGGGAGTGATGCTTCCATCCAGTCGGCTGATTCCTTTATTTAGGGACAATTAGTTATTTAATGATGAAACTAATGTTATTACTTTATCTACTTAAACCAATCAGCTGGGATCTGGACCTCCTGTCATTTAGACTTGTTTCTGTGATCCAGACCTTTATGACCTCAAACTCTTTAAACACGGACAATAAGAGCTGACTGTGTTTTATACCGGGGTCATTGGGTCTGTGTGGAGTTCTGACCCACTTTAACTAGGTTACTGGACTGTAGGAAGATGAGTTACCACGGGTTCAGGTTGGTCTCCTTGAGCCCGCCTCCTGCTGCTTATGAAAGCGTTGCTGCTGAACAACTGCATGGTAGACGTTAACCCACAGACAGTGAGACAGCCATAGAGATTAGAGATTACCCCTTTGTTTTACTCTAATATCAGGTGAAACAGGCTAGAGGCTAGCGTTGAGCTAACAATGCTAACGGTGAATCAGAAACAAACATTTGGCTCTAAAAATATCTCCAGCTACTTTTTCTAACCAACAACTGGATGTTACAGTGAAACGTGTGTGAAGTGAATAATGAGCCAATCATGGCGTTTTACTCCCTTTAATGAGTCGTTCAGAACTAGAACAGCAAACATCCACACACACTTCCTCTAATGCTGGAGACAAACCACCATAATAACTGTAGTAAGTGCTCCCTACCGTAAAACACCCAAGAGTGCTAACACCAGATATGACAATATATCTATCTACTTATCAACTTCCTGTGTATGACACATCATCTAGAATCTTCTGGTGCTGATCCATAACTTTCAACAGCTGCAGTCCATTTTTATTACCAAATATGACCACAGGATGTCATTCTTGCTTCATTCTTACATATTGCACCTTTAAAAACATCGTAATTATGTGCAGTTCCTAATACTTAGCGTGCAGACCCTTAATATGCAATATGGAAACCATGATAATCCGGATATTTTGGCTTTAGTTTGTATTTATTTTTTACAGTTAAAGCATGATGAATGGCCAGCCATCTTTTGCTTTTTTGGGATTTGTTGGTGAGGTTTTTATCCACCGTGTGGTGTAGACGTGGCCTAAATTAAAAAAATCAACCCTTTGAGCCCTGCACATCCCCTCTCCTCCTCACTTAAATCCATCTTTAAGCTTGATTTTACTCCTTGCTGTTACATGACAGCCCGCCAGGCTAAGCTCAGTCTGATTCCTGCCAGAAGCCCACCAGGACCTCAGAGCCAGCTCCATCATTTAGCTCCGTCTCTGGTGCCATTTAGCTGACTAGAAGACACCCAAGGGTTAAACTGCATGGATCTTTTGCTGCTTCAGTCATTTCAGGCTAAATATCTGCATATTTTTCCGGGTTTCTCCCATTTGTTGCCGTTTCCACCCTTTCTTACCATCCTTCGCTCTCTTTTTCCTACGCTCCCTCTCTGCTTCCCTCTCTGTATCTATCCTCTGCTTCCCTTCCTCTCCCACTTGCTCTTATGAAAATGTATATTCAAGAATTAGTTCCTTTTAATGCTGTGCCAAAACTGGATCCTCTGCACAGGAGGAGCTTTAAGCAGAGTGTCATTGTGGGAGTGTGTGGGGTGCTCAAATTCAGATTGTGCTAAAATATTTAGTGATTCCTGGCAGCAAAAGAAGATTGAAGCATATTTTGTTTTCTTTGTTCTAATTCCATTTGGACAGTTAAAAAATCCCTCAACTAGAATTTGGACACTAGTTTCGTACATTAGACACAGGCGGGGAAAACCTAGCCCAGATTAACGCTTCTGTACTTTTCATTTTCAACGTCTGTCTCTCAGTCAGATCAAGGCTTTGGGTCAGGAAGTAGAGAGTTCCTCTGTGCTGGGACAAGTGGGACATTTGACCTTTTTTAGGCACATTTCTGTGCAAGTTTCACAGGTTCAAACAGGAACGATTGTGTTAAATAAAGAATCCTCCAGACACGAGCTGACATGGATGCATCCCAGCTGTAAAACAAGACCAGCCTGACTTCTTATTCTCTTACTCCCTCTGCAGAGACATTTGAAAAATGCACCCGAGTGTGGCCTAATTAATCAAATCACTGTTACTAATATAAATGTTCAAATGAAAACACTAATAATCCTCCTTCTTGTATTTGTTATGCAGCACCAAACTCAACTGTGCCATCTTTGACCGTATTAAATTTTCACGCCTGTTTTTCTAACTACTATTTGGGTTAATGCAGCTCTTCAGGGCCCGGTGCAATATGCATGGTGAGCCTGTTATCATGTGATGTAAGAATGATGCACTTCTCTCATTCTTTATAATGAGCTGAAGGAGGAAAAACAAATAGGCTACATCTAGCAATTAGAACATGTCTGAAGGGTGCTGATGAGACTGGCTGAGCTCCTGACAACGTTAAGATCTGAGTGAGACATGATGCTGGTGTTTTTTATTTATTCACCGTATGAGACCTGCAGAGAGAGCAGAGGCTAAAACGCGTTAAAACGGCTGCACACTCACTGGGTTTACCATGGTAGCCGGAAAGAGCCACCGGTGGTTACCATGGTAGCCACCGGTGGCTCTTTAGGGTTACCATGGTAACCACCAGTGGCTCTTTAGGGTTACCATGGTAACCACCGGTGCCTCTTGAGGGTCGCCATGGTAACCGCCCACCTGTATCCCTGTGTGACTCAGCAAACTGCCTTACACTGTCTCTCTGACCAACACCAGCAGACAAGGAGGGTGAAGTGTCTTGCCCAAGGGCACGATGGCAGTGGACCGAGTGGGACACAAACCTGCAACTGTCATCTTCATTTGTACATGAACTAAAAATCTTTGGGAATGAGAGTTTGTTTGCAAAAGAATTAGAAAAAAACATTAGAAACACTTCAAAAGACTCAAACTTGAACTGATATTTTTATAAAAAACAATAAAAGCTTTTAAACACCAGTTGAGTCACGTAGTCCAGCTTTCTGTGGCCCGTTTAAACGCATAATCATGTTTCTAATGTGAAGTCTACCTGAGCCATAGTGCTCCGCTGGGGGCGGGGCTTTCTCACCTGGTTCACAACAACATGGAGAATGTTTGTATTTTCTTCAACGTAGCCGTTATTAGCAACAGGGTGACCTAAAGTCACATGATGACACCTTTGTTCCTGAAAGCTGCTATGGATGAAAATGGACAAAAATAACGACGGGATTGTGAGCAGAGTAAGAAAGATGGTTAATGCCACAGCATCCCTGATGGGTATACGTACCACTGTGAATAATCTCAGATTATTCAGATAGGTGCATGAACAATTCCCTAAATCTGGTAGCTACAGTAACACGAGTCATTTTTCGTGGTTGTGTTTGTGTTGAACCTAAGAGACCTTAGCCAGTCGTAGTAAAGAATAACAGTCTCTTGTTTGTTCCCCACATGTCTCTTAGACCTTTAGCATTATGAAACATTTACCTCCCACCATGAGCTGCGATCCCAAACATCTCAGCCTGTAAGTGGCTCCGTGCTCAGAACGGCTGCTAGCGGTTTCTGCTCCCTGCTGTTTCCTTTATTGCCGCTGCAGGGTTTACTGAAAAGAGGCAACAACAAATTTTCTGCACAACTAGAAACAAAAGCAGCTGCGTGCTGCTCATGGGTGTTTTCATAGCTCTGTCATTCAGAGGTTTTTTGTGCATTTTACAAGAGCGGCTGGGTTAAATGTAGCCCACCCTTTCTGTCTGCGTTTGCATGTTCTCCATGTTCTCTCTGGGTTCTCCTCCCACAGACCAAACTCATGCATGCTAGGTTTACTGATGGCTGTAAATGGCCCTGGATGTGAGTGTGGGAGTATCAAACGTGCCCTGCTCCAATCACCTCTGGAGACAGGCGCCAGCCTCTCACCGCCCAGAAGAAAAACTCAAGTCTAGATGAAATGGATGGATAGGAACTACTGTTGATTCCTTTGAAATTTAAGCCCAAGACAAAACATTTAAAAGAGCAAAGACTGGTAATCTGTGGGTGATAACGTTCTAACCCAAACTGAAACCGTTCTCCTTTCTCTCTCCAAGGGGGTTACAACATTAATGATGTCATGTTTTACTGGACCCGAGGAAACGAGTCTGTCAGTGGCCTGGACACTCTTCAGCTGGCTCAGTACACCGTGGAGGACCACTACACATCCGTCTCAGAGGCTGTCTATGAAACCGGTATTTCAAACTAGTAATTAAGCAGTGCTTGTACTAATATTTAAATAGTTCTGCTTGAATAACTAAAGGCCTAGTGGGAACTCCATACTGTCAGACTTACCTTAAGGGTACCTGTAACCTTAAGACCTTGTGTGTGATCAGCTACAACCACCTCAGATTTTATCTTCCTATTTTGTGTTTGGTAAAGGTTCTGGCCACACGTTACCATCTATATAAAATAAACTGGTTCAGTTGTTCATTTTGTTATTTTGTCATAAATCATTGAAAGGGAATTTGCCTCTGGCCAGTATCTTTAAAGGGGACACATCATGCACACGTGGGTCTCTGCTGCCTCCTGAAACACTTCAAACATTAATAAATCTGTTTGGCTTCAGGAATTAACCTAAAACGAGCCGTTTCAAAAAATCCCTTATTGTGATGTCACAAATGGGGAAATTACTGTAGCCCCCCCACACCTGTCAGCACTGGAGGAGCAGCAGCTCTACTTAGAGCCCCTCCCAGATATCAGACCTTCTCACCTCATAGCAGCCAATCAGGGGGTGGTGGGCGTGGCTAGCAGCAGCTTGTTTTCTTAAAGTGACAGATCCCTGGACTGGAAGGTCCTGAAGCCATCAAGAATAAAACTGCTGAGATGCTTTATGTGAGAGGGATGTAGTGCAGATAACCTCATGAACATGTTTGGTATCAACCAGAGAGCGTTTAGACTATAACATGGTTCTAAAGAGCTGTAATATGTCCCCTTTAATGGCGGCCATGTTGAACCTGGTTGACTCCAAAAGTTGAACCTAACTTCCCCATTAAAATCCATCCTGTGGTTCTAGAGATGTTCTGCTAATGAACCACGTGCACTCCCTGGCAACAGCTGATCTCATGTAGTTTTATAGCTCCAGTTCAGCCGTTCTCCAACAACGACACTAATAGATTTTTGTCCCTCCTCTCAAAGGCAGTTACCCCAAGCTGGTTTTCCATTTCGAGCTGAAGAGGAGCATTTTGTATTTCATCCTGGAGACCTACGTCCCTTCCAGCCTGCTGGTGGTCCTCTCATGGGTTTCCTTCTGGATTTCCTTGTCCTCTGTTCCAGCTCGCATCTGTATAGGTACTTCTGCTGTTTGTTCACTCAGACCTGATCTTATAGGTGGTTTAATATGGTGTCATGTTTTTAAACACTAGTCAGGGTAATGGGACTCGAACTCATCGCTCAGTTTGGGTTCCAGGATGAACACACCCAACATTCCTGATGTGATCCTAGACGTCTCCATCACGTCTTTTTTTAGGTCAAAGCTTCAGGAAATCTTGGATGTGATGCAAATTTCCTAACTGAATAAATTTGTGTTCTTTAAGCTGAATAAATAAACATGAAAGAGAGGCCAAGTTCACAGAATCAAAAAATAATATTTACTAGAGTCTCCTGAATGATTCAGAGACTGATCTAAATATTCCCCCAAAAATCTCCAGTTTCCTGGTCGTGAACGTTCATGCTCTCTACCTGGGGTGGTCCAGTCTCACCGTGATTCTCTCAGACCTTGCCGGAGCCCGGGACGATGCCTCCTGGTCTGCTACCCAGATTCAGTATCAGCAGCTCGTCAGGCTCCGCAGAGCCCGTTAATCACCTGCTGATTAAAACCAGGTGTGGAACCATGACTGTCATCTCTGAACCATGTCAGTGCACTCTGAAGATCATAGCTGACAGACATTAGCAGAACTACAACATTCCCAAGAGGAAGACCTGCATTCCCAAACCAGACATCCTCTCCACAACAAGAGACATCCCTGCTCCGGGGACAAGGTAGCCCTTAAAGTGACCCGGTCATAAGCTTCCTGCAGATCCATAAATAACATCTGGACCGGAGAACCCAATTCCCATGACCCTTTCACATGTTTTCCAAGTGATCCGTTCTGGTCTACTGTTCTAAGACCTGGAAGGAACCCGGTTTTCCAGGGAGGTGGAGGACGTTTTCCTGTTTACAGCATAATGCGTGAAAGCTAATTTACTGATTATGTTAATGATTTGATTTAATTTCAGAACAATACGACGTTCAAAAGGCAAATGAAAAACTTAGACATTCTCATTTCACTGCTTCACCCTGTTTATGCTTCACGTTACTGAAGGTCAGGAGTCAAACTCCACCAAGGTCAGCATGAAATTACATCGACTCCCCCTTTTACACGCTGCTGCATGGAAATGTCCCAACACCTAATCTGTATGATAATCTGCTGGATAACACACACAATCTAGGCTCTTTCTGCCCAGCTCAGTCCCTGTTCAGCCCCAAGCTTCAGGCCTCTTCCTGTTTCAGGCATGAACAGCAGCTTCTGGATTTTAACGAGGTGAAATTAGAAAAGGTGGAGAACTAAAATGATCGGCTTGTTCGATTGGCCTGAGGGTCGGGTTTTGGTGTTCCTGGTTTTCAGTCCATGTTTCATGCTGCAGGATCACAAATCCATGTTTTTAAGGTTCTGTGTCGGATCCTGAATCGGCTTTTTGTGTCTAGATTTTGTTTTTTTGCACGGAGCCTGGCAACGGTCTAAAAGTAGATGAACATCAGTCATTTTGATGTAAAATACCCACAAATGAGCCTGTTTGGTTTCTGTTTCACTTAGAGAACATGAACCAGCCTCCAAGTGAAAACCTGTTCTTGCTGCTGTGAGTTTCTGTGATGTGGTTTGGTTTCATCACTGCTGCAGCTTTTAGAACCAGAGCTAAACCCAAAGACACTGGCCATACCTTTTTACCCTGCTAATTCAACAACAACGATGATTCAATTATTAGAAAACCTACAATAAAACAAATGAGTTGGGTTGGATTATTTTAATTCCAAAGATGAGAGTCAGTTCCTCTGAGTCAGGTCCTGGTTTGCTGCTGGAAACCAAGAGTCTTGTTTTGCTGATGGGTGATGTGGATGGAGGAGAATCGGACCGATGGATCTCAGCTTCAACTGCAGTAACGAGGGCATTACTCCGACCTGATGTGGTGAAGAAGTCAAACATCTACAATCCACATCTGACCTAGTTAGAAGAATTGGGTTGTGACTGAAAGGACAAGAGCAGCTTTGGCACTAATGAGTACAGCCTCTGGTGGCTTCCCTTTGGAGATTCAGAACTCACAGGAGGGATTATATCTCCTCTCTGGCCTGAGGATATGTTAGGGATTCTCCCATGAGGAGCAGAGGAGAGCTGCTGGGGCCACGAACATCTGGAACATCTTCCCTCATGGACCTGTAACCTCCACACATTAACCTGTAATAAGCAGCAAAAATGTATGAATTACTGACTGGGACTAAGCCATCACCATCATCACCACCACCATCGTTATCACCATCATCATCACCATCACCATCGTTATCACCATCATCATCACCATCACCATCATCACCACCACCATCGTTATCACCATCATCATCACACTCACCATCATCAGCATCACCATCGTTATCACCATCATCATCACCATCACCATCATCACCACCACCATCATCAACACCATCGTTATCACCATCATCACCATCATCATCACCATCATCACCATCATCACCACCACCATCATCATCACCATCATCATCGTTATCACCATCATCACCATCATCATCACCACCATCATCACCACCACCACCATCATCATCACCATCATCATCACCATCATCACCACCATCATCACCACCACCATCATCATCACCATCATCATCACCATCATCACCACCACCATCATCATCACCATCATCATCATCATCATCATCATCACCACCATCATCATCACCATCATCACCACCATCATCACCACCACCATCATCATCACCATCACCATCATCACCACCATCATCATCACCACCACCATCATCATCACCATCATCATCACCATCATCACCACCATCATCATCACCATCATCACCACCATCATCACCACCACCATCATCATCACCATCATCATCACCATCATCATCACCATCATCATCATCACCACCATCATCATCACCACCACCATCATCATCACCATCATCATCACCATCATCACCACCATCATCATCACCATCATCACCACCATCATCACCACCACCATCATCATCATCATCATCATCACCATCATCACCACCATCATCACCACCATCATCATCATCACCATCACCATCATCACCACCATCATCATCACCACCACCATCATCATCACCATCATCATCACCATCATCACCACCATCATCACCCCCACCATCATCATCACCATCATCACCATCATCATCACCATCACCATCATCACCACCGCCATCATCATCACCATCATCACCATCATCATCATCATCACCATCACCATCATCATCATCATCACCATCATCACCACCATCATCACCACCACCATCATCATCACCATCACCATCATCACCACCATCATCATCACCACCACCCTCATCATCACCATCATCATCACCATCATCACCACCATCATCACCACCACCATCATCACCATCATCATCATCATCACCATCACCACCACCATCACCACCACCATCATCATCACCATCATCATCGTTATCACCATCATCACCATCATCATCACCACCATCATCACCATCATCATCACCATCATCATCACCATCATCACCACCACCATCATCATCACCATCATCATCACCATCATCATCACCATCATCATCACCATCATCACCATCGTCATCACCATCATCATCACCATCACCATCATCACCACCATCATCATCACCATCATCACCACCATCATCACCACCACCATCATCATCACCATCATCACTACACCCACACCATCATCACACCATCATCATCACCATCATCACCACCATCATCACCATCACCACCATCATCACCACCACCATCATCATCACCATCACTCATCATCACCACCATCATCACCATCATCATCACCATCATCATCACCATCATCACCACCACCATCATCATCACCATCGTTATCACCATCATCACCATCATCATCACCATCATCATCACCACCATCATCATCAACATCATCATCACCATCATCATCACCATCAGCATCATCACCACCACCATCATCACCATTACCATCGTTATCACCATCATCACCATCATCATCATCTTCACCATCACCTCACCATCATCACCATCATCATCACCATCACCATCATCACCACCATCATCATCACCATCATCACCACCATCATCACCACCACCATCATCACCATCATCATCATCATCACCATCACCACCACCATCATCATCACCATCATCATCACCATCATCACCACCATCATCACCACCACCATCATCATCACCATCATCACCACCATCATCACCACCACCATCATCATCACCATCACCATCATCACCACCATCATCATCACCACCACCATCATCATCACCACCATCATCACCATCACCATCATCATCATTGGTCACATGACATCTCATTGCATCATATTTCCTGTTGTTCATTTATTATCTTGAACAACAGAGAAAACCAAACTATAAATCCCTTCTTGATTTATTTTATTGTTTTTTTTTCCAGGAGTGACCACCGTCCTGACCATGACCACCCTCATGATGGGAGCCCGGACGTCGCTGCCCAACGCTAACTGCTTCATCAAAGCCATTGATGTCTACCTGGGAATCTGCTTCAGCTTCATCTTCGGAGCGCTTATCGAATATGCCGTGGCTCATTTCTGCTCTCTGAGTCACGTTGATGCTCACATGTTCATGGTGAGACTCCTTCACATAAGTGTTATCATGTGGTCATGACAGTTGCCATGGTTACAGTCAGTGTGTTCATCGTGGTGGTTGCTGTCTTTGTCATCACTGTCATCCTCATCCCGGTGAGTTCAACTTGTCAGAAAAACCTCTCCTTTCACGAATTCTCCTCCATTCAAACACCGCTCTCCTCCTCGGCTCTCCCTCCTCCAGTATAGCCACCAGATGCAGGAGATGGAGGATGAAATGAACGGCATCGTCACCACCATAACCAGCCACTCCCACAGAGCCAAGCGGCGTAAGGAGCCTGCGGTCACAACGCCTCCTGCTCCCGCGTCAACAGAACTCACAGTCAGCCCCTCCAGCCCTTCTGGCAGTGAGCCCAAACCCGAGGCGTCCCCTCCAGAACCCACCAACTGGTGCCTCACGACTCTGGCCACCCTCCGCAAAATTTTCCGTCTTATAAGCTGCTGTCATGTGGAGAACCCGCACCACATAGACAACTACTCCAGAGTTGCCTTCCCCCTTTCGTTTGTTGGTGTCAACCTCCTCTACTGGACTTATTATCTGTACTTGTAGTGTCTGCCTCAGCGCAGCACGGGTCCAGGAGAGAGTGAGTGTGGAGACAGGAAGTGTATTTTACTGTGTGTATGTACAGGAAGTGCTATCTGAGCGTGTTTCCAGATGGGTTCGTGCAGATTCTACATCTAGGTTCATGAATGGAGTCAAACTCGTGTGAGGTTATCTCGTCTAAAGCTTCTGACTGCAGCTTCAGTTTTTATCCCTGCTGGTTTGGTTCTAAATCAGATGCACCTTAGTTGCACCTGTCAGGGACTCTTCTGCTCAAAGGGTTGAATATTTGCAGACGTAGAGACAGACTCTTACAGCAGGTCTGTTAACCCTTTATGCTTTCTTTAGTTTCTGTTATTTAAACGGAATTCTGTGGTTTTCACAAACAAAAAGGACAAATATTTTTAATCATTTTACCAAATGAATCTAAAAATCAAACTCAAAATGAATATCTAGATAAAATCACGCAGAGCACGCCACCGGTCCCTCTGACCACCACCAGCAGGCAGGGAGGTAAAGAGTCTTGCCCAAGGACACAACGGCAGCATTCACTGCTGGGAATCGGGATCGATCCTACAACCCTCTGATTTCTGGACAACCCGCTCTACCTCCTGAGCTGCTGCTGCCGCCCTCATTTAACATTTAAACACGTGTTCTGCACCGTTTCTGGTTTGGGAACATCGGCGGAATCCTACGCAGTCACATGTTGGTGCCGTCGCCCCGGATGACAGAGCAGAATTCCATGTGAGTTTGAAGCAGATTCATGGAAGCAGCAGAGCTCATCAGACCCGCGTGGGCGTGTTAGCGTACCTGCAGCGGCTTGGAGCTTTTACGTGTAGTTTAATGGCAGGAAAATTCCTTTAAGATGCAAAAACGTAGTTCCCAAGAGAAAACCGTTAAATCAATGTTTAAGGATGCTCGAGGACTCAGCTGTGGTCTGAAGCTTGGTGACAGGTTTGGTTCCTAGAGCGTGAAAGAAACGTAACTGTTCTGTTGTGTCGGAATAATCGTTGATATTTTATGACTTATTTTCCATTTTTGCCTGCAAAGCCAATATTTAGATAACAATAATGGAGGAAATGGACGGCAGAGGAGGAACGTGTGTTTAAGAGCTAAAATCCTGACGCTTCGTCTCCGTGAGAGGTGCTGCGTCTGACTGTTTATGTGGTGGCCTTTGACCTTGTTGTTTATTCAGAAATCTGGTGAATAGTTTGTCATCTTTTAAATCCACCTGAGAAGAGGAACGCTCCCTCGTGTGTAAACAGCTGGACTAAAGCAGCTGCAGTCATGGGTGTAAAGTAGCATGGAAAAGTTACAGCGCCGTCTAGTGGCACAAACGCAAAAAGCAACTAACTGAAAACCTTCAGCGACCCCCCCAACACACACACACACACACACACACACACACACACACACACGGAGGTAACCATAAATATATTTGCTGACGTTTAGAAAAGCGTTTTCATTTCCATCTTCTTACTGCAACCGCTGCATGTCCACTGGATGGGAAACTAAACATTTATCTCTCTTATAGACTTTCTGGTGTTTTTTAGATAAAAGCCTCAAATGTTTGAAGGTAATGATGTCATATTTTATATTTAATCAGGAAAATATCTGCTGAAGACGAGTTGGGTCTCAGCTCTGATGGTTCAGCAGCCACAGAGCTTTCAGACTTTACTTTTGTGTGTTTGAGGAGCCTAGACCTGGTGAGAGACTGGTAAAAATATGCAACATTAACCAGATGATAAATGTAGAAAAGGCCCTAAAGGAGACATAAAGTCATCTCATCTGAAGAATGCATCAGTATGAGCGACTGAACCGCCAACCAACCACACGGTGGTTTTATGTCCTCCAAGCTCGGGTAATTGTGTGCAGTCCAACAATTACTTCCTGAAGGTTTAATTAACATCCATCCGGGTCATGAGGAGGCGACGACCATGGCTGGAGAAGCAGGGGGAGCCTAGGAGAAAGTCCAGCTTTAATAATAAGGAAAAAAATGGCCGACAGTGATGGATGAAGGGCGTCCATGGGGGAGCTCCAGCGAAGATTTGGACCATTTTAGAAGTAAATGTAAGAAATCTGATGCTGTAAGAGAATCTAGGAGCTGCATGCAGACGGTCAGCTGATGTCCGGCTGAACTAGAACCTTTAGTTGCTGCATTTCCACTGAGACATGATGAACAAGGTCTATAGAAGCTGTTTCAGCTGTCGGTGTTCTATATTTATGCTTCAATAACCTGAAATTCTTTTTTTCTTTCACCATTTAGAAAAACCGTGCTAGCGTTTTTATTACTTCCTGTTTTTTCTGCATGATTGACTTTGTTCTGCTTTCTTTAAGCGATGGGTTAGAACAGGACGGTAAACCCAGATTACCGCCAGGATTAGATTAGGATCCGGCTCCAGGTGAGTCTGAGAGACGCTTCTGTTTAAATAACAACCACAGTTAGACACGAGACACAACTCTAAACTTGCTTTTCACAATAAACGGCTCCTCAGTCCCGACCACATTCAGGTCTGACCGGACGTGTTTGGATTCATCAGAAGCATCTCTCTAAAAGAAGAGGATGGATTTTTTATAAACATCCAGACGGACTCAGAACTTTAGTGAAACGTATTTATAAGCTGTAGAGCATCTGTTTGCCTAGCCTATGTAAATAAGTACTACTATGCATGTTCATTTGGTGTCTGAATATGAATGATAGCAATAAAAGGTTTAAAGTGTGGATTGTTGGGACCTTTTTCTCTCGGTATCAGAAAGCGAGTCGGTGCAGATCCTCCGCTGGTCGGCTGAGTCCCGGTGGGAGGAAACCGGGAAAAGGATGAAGACGTCACGGTCCCTGGAATAACTCCTCATGGACACATTTCCCAAGACATTCCATTTGCAGACACATTCGGTCAGTTTCATCCCAGCGGGAAAATCTAACTTTGCTTAATGATTGAATAACCCAGAGGTTCCCACAGCGACTTTTAAATCTGGAAAAACAAACAACCTGCTTGTTTTAATCTGATTTATCAGGTAAACAGAAATTCACATCGTTTAAAGGTTCAAATCCATCCTCAGACGTCTGGCTGACTCCATGTGCTCCTCTCACACCCAGGTCTAGCTCCACATCTGCAAACTTGCTTCAGTTACGACCATGTCGGGGTTACGTTAGGTCAGTCGACCAGGGCGGCCATCATGTTGTCTCATGGGTCAAGACGTTTAGCCATCATCCATCCACTTATCTGTGGTCGGGTCGTGGGGGCAGCAGTCTAAGCAGAGAGGCCCAGACTTCCCTCTCTCCAGCCACTTGGGCCAGCTCCTCCGGGGGAATCCCAAGGCGTTCCCTGGCCAGAGAGTCCCTCCAGCGTGTCCTGGGTCTTCCTTTAGAACACCTACAAACTGCCAACATATTTAAATTCTGAGCAATAACTTGTGACGTGTGAGGATCATCAAAACCTGATAATGTTGCTCTTGTGTCTAAACCAGGTAAAAACATTTTCTCTGCACCTCAGATGACTTTTCCTTCACCCAGTGAGCACGCGCAGCGTTAGTGGAACACCTGATGAGGTGAAACACCCCCCACACACACACACACTATCAGGAGGACTGATCTCAGACCAGCAAATGTGATGGCGTCCCAGCGTGAATGAGACACCTCCTCACCTCAAACTGACCCTGGAGGTTTTAATTAATCCAAAGATGCAAATTTATTCAGGTACAACAAATATTATTTAAACTTTTTCATTTATGAACATTTTAATTTATATTTCCTTTTTTAAACCTGTAAACACTCTTATGTTTAAAAGATTCTTTACCGTCTGTAGTGTCCAGTGGGGTAATAATCAATAGTTATCTAATAATGGCTTAAACCTTACGAAAGCCTGGTCCCCTGAGTTAGACCCTGAGACAGCAGCAGACAGCATGCACTGCTCTGTGTGACCACTAGATGGCAGCAGAGACCCACTAACCTGAATGAATCTGCTGCAGCGTCTCAGACCAAAAACACACAAGTACAGTGATTCTTGAGTCAAAACGTGTGGAAACCCTTTACATTAAGGATCCCTTTATTAATGTTACTTATTATTAAGCATTAATAAACTATTAAATAAAGGATTAAAAACTGCTTAATGTTAATGTTAAGTAATGCATTACTAAGCAGAACGAGCGTGTAAACCAGAGTGATGACCAACAAAACAGACAGAGCAGCAGATAGTTTCTGTTGTTATTCCTCCTCCCGACCCCCTGAGGAGTCGTTGGTGTCGTGTTAGAATGGTTGATTTCATTAGATGCAGCAGGAAGTGACCTAGACTGAAACTGTTTTGGAATTAGGTTAGAGCTGCATTGTGGTGCTGGAAAGGTGAAACGTGAGGTCCTACATTAAACAGAGGAGGATGGGTATTCATAGGTAGTTTCAGTTCGTTAAGCAACAGATAGAGTTTATAAGCTTGACCCTCTCATATTCCAGTCAGAACTGACAAAACTCCTTGGATGAGAAGAGAAACGTCTTTGTGAAACCAAAGAAGTCCAGTGGCCTTCATTTGAACCGTTTGGTTTACCATCACCTGGATGACTGAGACCTTCACCAGCATTTCAGTTGTCATGGTAATCAAGTGTCAAAGAGACATAAAAAATATAAACTTGTTGAGTTCTAGCTGCACAAGAGGAGGCATCACCAAATCAGAACATGGCCAGTATCCAGGTTACTGCATGCAGGAGGAGGAGGAGGAAGCACATGGTTGCTGTGGTTGTCATGGCACCTTCACTTATGAGGTTTTACACAACCAGCCACAGCAGACGGGGCTCTTTAGCTCATCTTTTCATGTGTACTCCTTCCCCCTGCTGCCAGACGCCCCACCTGTCTTCACAGAAATAGCTGTTTACTGGTTGCTAATGTAAAGGCTAGCAGTTAGCTTTTTAAGTTCACTGACCATCCATAGAAACAAAGAAGAAGAAGAAGTTTACTTATTTGTTGGCATCATGGTGCAGCCTGGAAGTAAAAGTGGGAGAGTATTGTCTTCAGAAGCGAAGCAAAGAGCTAAAACCAGAGTGAACATCGGTGCGGCCTACACTAGCGCGAGGGAGCTGAAGGAGGCTATGCAATCATGGACTGATGGTGCTACTGGACTTGTAATTAATCATTTTTGTTCAACAGTGTGGATCTTTACTTGGTGGCTTATTTAGTATCAGCTGGCTAGTGTTAGCGTTAGCTACAGCAGGCTGCAGCAGGGTTGTTTACGACACTTGTAATTCTGCTTTCAACCAGCAGGAGGCAGCAGCAGGAAATACATAAAGTGTTGCTTTAAGCTGGAATAGGCAGCCTAAGCCACGCCCCTCTACTTCTGGTCCATGGGTCCCCTACTCCCAAACAAAATGGAGTCTATGAGAGGATCAAAGGTATTTTCTGATCCCATTTGATACGTGCCATCATGGATTTAACAGACGGTGTCCACGACATTTTCAACAAGCGGCAAAAGTTACTTTAGGTTTTGTGTTAAAACACGAAGAGGACTACAAGTGGTCATCAAACCAGACACGGAGAAGACAAAAGGATGAAAAAGGTCAGCTTTGCATAATATGTCTCCTTTAATGAGCATTAGGAACAATCAGCTCTTAAATCCACAGTTAGTGGATAGCAGGCTTTGCATCCTCATTAAAGCCATTTCTGTCCTTCTGTTCCATTACTTAAAGGTAAATATTCTCTAGTATCATCAGAGGTAATTCCTGTGGAACAGCGGTGACCTGCCGGTGAAAACCAAACCTGGGTCCTCGTGGAGCGTCTGCTGTGGTTGTGTGTGTGTGTGTGTGTGTGTGTGGGTGTGAGCTCAGTCGGAGCTCATGATGAGTCATAACTCATCAGTGTGGCGCCCCTGCAGCTCAGCGGGGAGCAGAGGATAGAGCAAACTCAGTATTTCATCAACACACACGTCGTACCCATGCATTTATGTAAAAATGGGAATGATCAGTCATGAAAACGTTTGTGCCCACATGCACATTATGGTCACAGATGTCTCCTCTGAGCCCTTATTGGCGTAAAGCCTTCAGGTGGAGCATCAGGATTAGTGCCTTCATCAGAAAGCTGCTCTTTCTAGACCTATAGGTGTCTGCTGCCCCCTGGTGGAGGGTGTACCGATGGCGAGGGCCAGTTTTATTTCTGTATTACTGTTATTTTGTTACAGGACTTCACAGGAAAATAACAGTGATTATTTAATTGTTATATAATCATTAGACTATAAATAGTTTAGCTTTAGAAATGAGAGTTTATGTCCTGGTTTTGTAAAAGATTGTAGCAAAGGCTTTTTTAAAGCCCGTCTTTAATGTTCTGTTGAATCTGGCAGCAGCAGATGATCATGTGATGCTGCAACATTCCTGTGATCTTTTCCCGTTTTGGTTCCTTCACTAAAATCGTCGGGAGCTCTCCACATCCCTGATTAATTTGACTCTGCTGAGCATGCCTCTACATTAACACCGTTTCTGCTGTTGAATCACAGCTCGGTGTTTGAGTTTCATCTCTCTGTGACTAAACAGCCTGTTTTCCATTTTCCCACCCCTGCACCTTCCAAGCCTGCAGTGGAATCTCGGAAGAACAGCACCGTGTGATGTATATTTTAGCAACTTCTCCCTGCAAACCCCCGCTGGATTTTTCACCCTCCTATTTCTATTCGCTCTTCCATCGTGTGCTGCAGCGGTCTCCATCTCTCTTTATCTGAAACAAGCTAGGGACTTACCTGATCGATGACGTAGGTTTAAGCCACGGCAGAGGTAAAGAAAGGCCGTCACAAGCAGCCTGCTTATATTCTACGTAGGTGAGGCTCAACAGGAAGTTGGAAGCAGCTGATAAATCAGGAAAATGTGGAGCGAGTCAGCGTTGAGACAAAAGCTCCACAGAAGTGAAAACGAGAGCTTCTCATTCAGAGAAAAACAATAAAACACAAAAGGTTTTAGAACATTTAGAAACTTTGTTGTTCTGAAAGAAAACAGATCCTTGAAGCTAACTTTAACTCTGCACAAGCGGAGAAAATAAAAGTGTTTGAACTGATAACGTCACCCTTTGAGAGGTAGGACCCAGGGTGCAGGTAGGTTAGGACAAACCAGAGCACCTTTAGGTGCTTACTGAGGTCCCACATGAGCAAAAACACAGTTATAATATCACATCAGCTGTTTATCGATGGGCGCTGCTTCACCCATCATCTCAGCATGTGAAGAAAGAAACCTGAGCGTAATTACAGAATTAAACATTTAATCAGTTATTAAATGAAATAAAACCAAGTTTTACTATTTAATCATTCATATTTTGTATTCTTGCATCTTATTTTGAAAAGTAACCAGGAAGCTGGAGATCAAAGAGTAAAAGCCTGCAAGAACCTTCAGAAGCAGCGAGTTTGGCTCTGATTCATGAGTTTTAATCAGAAGGTGTCAGAAACATCCTGACTCCAGCTGAGCTTGTGCTCATTAACCCTAGCTGTAAAGCAGCTAGAACAGCCAATATCTGGCTGCTGGTCTGGTTTGTTTTAGTCTCCTCCAGGTGGTTTCCTTTCCTAAAATCAGGGTAAAGATAAGGGTTTTAACTTGTGAGGATCCGTGTGTAACAGAAGAAATGAAACATCGACCCAAACGAGTCTCTTTCTGTGCCGAGGCGATCCATGTTGGACCTCAGGCCTGAATGTTGGGTAAAAATCCAAGATTCTAATTTCCACAGGAGTTTTACTCGTTTTTACTCCTAAGGTGTTTAAACAGAAAAGTGAAGAGAAAATGTCCTGCCAGGACAAACTCTGTCCCTGATGGACATTTTTCTGACAGTGAATTTTTAAATTGGCATATGTGATTAACCTTTTCAGCCTCACTCCCGCCCCTCCCTGAGCCGTTTACCTGAACTCTGGTGTTTTTATGAGTCAGAGCTGATAAATCAGAAGGTAACCCTGATGTCCTCCTGCGTCCCAGAATGCAGCAGGTTACTGCTGCAGGAGGGCGTTTGGCTCCAAGTACAGTTGGGTGCAGGCTGTATGACGGAGCGGAGAGTGGGCACAGGGCACGACCACACCATATATGGAAATGACGCATTTTTTTCCGGAAATGACGCATTTTTTTCCAGAACTGAAGGGGGGGCTATTTCCGGTATCCGTTTTTTTTTGTTTTGTATTTAAACTTTATTGATAACGACCATGAAACACAACTAATCTTTCGTAATTTATGGATTTTACTTCTTATCCACGTTGTTTTTCAACACAGGACTTTCTTAACATTATTAAACAAAACTTATTTAAGAACAAATGTGTGTTTACAACCATCGTAGACTTTGTTCAACTTTTATCTTCCGAGGTAATTCCAACTCATTTTTCAACCCCCGACCCCTTTTGATTCGCTCTAATTTCAAAACTACAATACTTAAACGCATCAAACTTAGACTGAACTATTCTACACTGAAAGCAGTATCCTAAAAAACAGTTGGTGATTCATGAGACCTTTATTTGATTTGTGAAAGCCCAATAAAGGCTAGTTTCAGCACCTTTTTTGCATTTGAATCACTTTAGAACTGGTCCAGCTCAGAAACCATATGAAGCCCTAGTTTATTTGTACTGTACATATTTTTTACACATTTGAAAATACACAAGATTATAGCCAGGACTAATTTACATCTTCAGTCCCTCAGGATGGTTGATGCCAGCCACAGGTACATTTAAAAAAACATCATTATGCTATATATACTATATATATATATATATATATATATATATATATATATATATATATATATATATATATATATATATATATAGGATAGAATAGACTTTATTGATCCCTCAGTGGGGAATTCACTTGTCACAGCAGCACCATCACTCAAAAGGTAAATAGAAGTAGATAAGGAGAAACAAGGATACATGTATATACACATAGGCAGTAATCTAGTATTGTAATCTTAGATCACTAAAAAAAACCACAAATAAAGATAAAAACAGACTTGGTACCAGCACTATGCAGCATACTGTAAGAGACACAGACAACAATGTGAATCCGGTATTGCACAAGTATAGAACACATGAATATTGCATTGGTGTTATTGTGTACCAGGATGATACCAGCACACACACACACACACACATATATATATATATATATATATATATATATATATATATATATATATATATATATATATATATATATATATATAAATGATGAGTGGCTGTGTGCTGTCCTTCAGACCAGCTCTTTCTAGCCATTGGCAGGATTTCAGCCACTTCAGTTATCTGTTGGTGGTACATCCCATTGTCCTCCCATGATGGTATTTCCAGCACCTCATGTTCACCATTGTCTGAGACATTCACAGAGTCATCTGTTGGGGCCTTATCCTTGAAGTACTTCTGGATCTTGGCTGTTTCATCCTGGACAGTGGCTCTCACACTCACTAGTCCTCAGCCTTACGGCTGGTGTACAGTCTGGGTGCTGGACTTGGGGTGGAACCCTCCATGCATGGTTAGGAGTTTCCATGTCTCAACATCTGTGGTCAGTATTTCTTCCTTTGGCCAGCTTGTTATTCCTGCAGGATATCTGATTACTGACAAGGCATAGCTGTTTCTTGCCTGAATCTTGTCACTTGCCACTGAGCTGACTTCTTACTCATATTTGGCTTTGGCTCATTTCCTCGTGGCCTCATTGAGGTTGCCATTTGCTTGTGGGATACAAAGGTACTTGTAGCTGTCCTCAATGTCTGCTATTGTTCCTTCTGGGAGTGAGACCCCTTCTGTGTGGACTACCTTCCCAACAAATAATAAAAAGCTGTTTAACATGTCATTTATAATTGATAAATGGTTTGGAAAACCAAGACTGAGACACAGTGAGCGTGGCCAGGTGGAGGAGAGGTAAGAGAATAAGTGACTAAGGAAAGATGAACATAGTTATTCATGTAAAAAAATAAAAAGGTGCATCCTTCATAACTGAATGTCTTTTCTTGCAGGGTGAGAGGAGCTCCTTTTGCAGCTGAGGGCAGAAATAGAGAAATTCTCTGAACTACAACAAAAGCTGATTAATAAAAATGTTTGAAGTTTTACACTTTTTATTTTGTTTAACTAGAACCTGTTTTATTGTAGCAACCACTAACTCACCCATACATTAACACACAAGTCTAAACTTGAATCCTGCTTAAGGCTTCTTTAATTCTGTCCTATGTCTGCATCTAGTGTAGAAATATTGACACAAACTCATTTGCCCTAATAGAATAATCTAGTCTCGTTTTAAGTGTTTAAATGTTGTAGATTTTGAGCTGGACCAGTTCTAATGTGGTCAAGATTCCAAAAAACTACAGCTTATGCTTTCCAATAAACTCACAAATGAAGTAAAGGATCATAAATCACAAACTGGGGTTTTAGGACACTGCTGTTAATGCAGAATAATCTAGTCTTGCTTTGAAACGTTTAAGTATTGTAGTTTTAAAATTAGAGCTGAGTAAAGAGACTCAGGAAATAGAAACATGATCTGGAATTGCCCTTTAGCCCTTTTCCGAGTCGGAAGCTAGAAATAAAACTACGATGGTGGAAAAAATAAATTGTTTCTTAAATGCATTTAGTTTAACAATATTTAATAAATATTGTGTTGAAAACAACGTGGAATAAAAGTAAAACGAATGAACAAAAAATAATTTAGTGGTAACTAGTTAATGGTTGGTTTTAACAGAAACAAAACAAAACTCAGATACTGCAGTTGACATAGGAAATAGCGCCCCCTTCAGTTCCAGAAAGCAATGGCACCTTTGGTATGGTTGTGCCCTGTGCCAACTCTCCGCCCCATCCAAGCTGCACCCAAGACCTTCTCTTTGGCTCAGACTAGCAGCGTAGGCGTGGTCGTCCTGCCAAATCACATTCACCACCTCCTCCAGCGGGCCTCGGTACGGTTCTGGTGAGGTTCCTGTGTTCTCACCTGCTCAGAGGAACAGAACCGAGGAGAACGGAGCGGGTTGGGTTAAAACGGACTAAACATGCTCTAAGCAACAGCTTCCATAGCATTAAAGCTCTCTGTGTGTTTTCAAACATTCAGATCTATTATTAAGTCGGAGTAGCTGGAAAAACAAACCGGTACCGACCAGAACAGCAGGCTGCTTCTGCTGTTGAAACCCACCAGATGGACTTCAGCTGATTTTGTTTTTCAGCCGTTTGCTGCTGATTCCTGATGAAACGACATAATGAAGGTGTCCAGCTGAATGCTGTGATTACTCCTTTGTCAGCTGACCTAGCCGCTGTAGCAGGTGTGTGTGTGTGTGTGTGTGTGTGTGTGGTGGTGGGGGGTGCATCACTGATTTCAGGAGTATAAATTGCTTTTACACTCTGAACCTTAGCTTTACCTGCATGAAGCCGTGCAGGATCTTAATGTCACGTCTTTCCTCTCAGCTGACGCGTCTCTTAGATCTCACGGATCGAACCGATGATGAGACACGACTTCCTGAGCTGTGATGGAGTCTGGTGCAGCTGTGATCAAACGTGTCTGTTCCTGCTGGTTTACATACACTCCCTTTTCAAATAACCGCTGCATTTTCAGCATTTCAACGAACATTTGCTTGGGTACGCTGCCTGGCCTGGATTAGGTAAAGCCTCCTGTTGGATTATTACTGCAAAGCAACCCAGACTGGTGCATTTTAAACAACTATATGAAAATATTCATCCATGCAGCAGAGAAAACATCTGAGGAGAAACTCATATAAGTGGGTTAAGAGCTGCATCAGTGCTGCTGATAGACCATGACATGTTGATGTTGTGACAGAGATGGCCAGCAGGTGACACTGTAGTCTGGTAAAGCCAATCAGAGACCAGTGTTTGTTACCAGGAGGTTAATAAAGGTTTGGGCTGACAGCTCACAGATCAGAAGCAGAAGGAACGTTGGGAACCATCGTCTCCATGAAGAAATGTGGTCAGAAAAAGCGTTTGTGGTCGTTATCAACCGTTTGGTCCAATCAGAGTGGAGAAATCAGGGCTGTTGAATAGTGAGCATCAGAGCTCTTCCACACACATCGTGAGTTGGGACTGAACAGCTGTGAAGCCATAAGAAAACCACTAATCAGTGAGTCTAACTGGAGAAAAAGGCTTCAGTTTGCAGAGGCAGCGGTACGATTGGAGCAACAGCAGAAGGTCCTGTGGTCTGGTGAGTCCAGATTGACCCTGGTCCAGAGAGGCCTAGTGCCTACAGCCTGCGGTCAGGTCTAGCTTCAGCAACATCATGAGCCCAAAGAATGAGGTCCACTGGTTACCTGGATGTCCTGAATGACCAGGTTAGTCCACCTGCAGATGTTTGTTTCTCCTGATGAGACAGGCATATTCCAAGAGGAGTGGTTCAGGGAGTATTTCTCATCGACCTCCACAGAGTCCAGACCCTAACCCCACTGTGCAGCGGTCAGACTCTACCAGCATCAATGCAAGATCTGAGTCACGGTTGCTCAAAGTGCTGAACGTCACATCACTAACACAAGAAAATAGAAATCATAAAATCACGTTAAACATTCAGATGTTATCAGATACGAGTAAAAAGGATGAAAAAGAGTCTAAACAATAAAAACATTGGGTGGAATTCATGATCCATGTTGCAGGAAAGCTGCAGGGGGGCAGCAGCAGCTCTGGAGGTAGAGCAGGTTGTCCAGCAATCAGAGGGTTGCAGGTTCGATCCCGGCTCCCGGCAGAGAACCCTGCCGCTGTGTCCCTGGGAAAGGCACCCAACCCACCCCACCCGCCGGCGGCGCCCGCGCCCAGCAGCCTCCCCCCTGCCAGCGCGCCCCAGGGCAGCCGCGGCCACCGCAGCCCACCACCACCAGCGTGTGAATGTGTGGATGACTGACTGTACAGGTTGTTTATCATTCATAATGAGTGAACGTGAGTCTTCAGGTGACTCCCAAACTCCCTAGGCGTCGGAGCGT
>SSNS01000105.1:49160-59160 GCA_006937985.1 Aphyosemion australe | reverse complement strand
TCCAGTGTCATGAACTGTGGGGAGTGCAACGGAATGGAATGAGAAGTGAAGGAAACCAGGAAACAGAGCTAATATTTTTAACTTTGCTGCGTCACAGAGATGTATGGGCCCATCTGCTGAGGACAGATGCATCCAGGAGAATTATCATCTGCCAGGATCTGCTTCTGATGTCATTCACTGCATCACGTTTCTCTCCTTTTAGCTCCATGCTGACCACAAGAGGTTGTAAATATCTCTGAGTGCATTTAGCTCGCCATTCTTTACGCTTTTCTTTTCTGCAAATATAAACAAAAGAGGCCAAAATGGTGTGTGTGTGTGTGTGTGTGTGTGTGTGTGTGTGTGTGTGGGTGGGTGTGTGTGTGTGTGTGTGTGTGTGTGTGTGTGTGTGTGTGTGTGTGTGTGTGGGTGGGTGGGAGTGAGGGAACCTTTTTCTGTCAATACTGTTGATTCAGCTGGAGTCTGATCGTCTGACGGCAGACTGACATCTTCTGTCAGTGGGTGCTGCTGCACAATCATGACGCCATAAGCCTGCACACACACACACACACACGCACGCACGCACACACACACACGCACGCACACACACACACACACACACACCCCTATGCTGGCTAGGGTAGAGAGCAGCTGAGTGGAGGTTAACCTACCTCGGGGGTTTGTGGGCTCTGGAGCTTCAACTCTCATCCAAAACCTCCCAGGAGATCACAGACTGTGTGATCTTGATTTACCTTTAGGGGGAGGAAAGTTTAATCAGGGTTAATTTGCTTTCCATAGGAACATTCTGCTGCACAAACAAAACACAGAAACCAGGATCAAATCAAAACGGACATAAATGTTTTTAGAACAAACATTCCTGTTATCAAGAAGCATCAGGAATCAGCAGGAATGTTAATAATAATAATAATAATAATAATAATAATAATAATAATAATAATAATAATGTTAATGGGGGATACACCAAGGAGACGCCCTGTCCCCACTGCTGTTCTGCATAGGTCTGAACCCCCTCAGCCAAATAATGAAGACTGGCTATGGATACCGACTCCAGAATGGAACCACAATCAGCCACCTACTCTACATGGATGACATAAAGCTGCACGCCAAGAGTGAGCGAGACATCGACTCACTGATCCACACCACCAGGATCTACAGCACTGATATCAGAATGTCATTCTGACTTGAGAAGTGTGGTCGGATGGTGACAAATAAAAGGAAGGTAGTCCACACAGAAGGGGTCTCACTCCCAGAAGGAACAATAGCAGACATTGAGGACAGCTACAAGTACCTTGGTATCCCACAAGCCAATGGCAACCTCGATGAAGCCGCAAGGAAATGAGCCACAGCCAAATACCTACAACCTAAGGCAAGTCCTAAGAAGTCAGCTCAATGGCAAGAACAAGATCTGGGCAATAAACAGCTACGCCCTGCCAGTAATCAGATATCCTGCAGGAATAATAAGCTGGCCAAAGGCAGAAATACAGACCACAGATGTTGAGACATGGAAACTCCTAACCATGCATGGAGGGTTCCACCCCAAGTCCAGCACCCTGAGACTGTACACTAGCTGTAAGGCAGGAGGCTGAGGACTAGTGAGTGTGAGAGCCACTGTCCAGGATGAAACATCCAAGATCCATAAGTACATCAGGGACAAGATCCCAACAGATGACGTGCTCAGTGAATGTCTCAGACAATGGAGAACAGAAGAGGAGGAGCTGGAAATACCATCATGGGAGGGCAAACCCCTACATGGGATGTACCACCAACAGATAACTGAAGTGGCTGATATCAAGAAATCCTACCAATGGCTAGAAAGAGCTGGTCTGAAGGACAGCACAGAGGCATCATCATGGCTGCACAGGAACAGGCCCTGAACACCAGAGCAACAGAGGCCAGGATCTACCACACCAGACCCAAGGTGTAGGCTATGCAGAGAGGCCCTGAGACAATCCACCACATAGCTGCAGGGTGGAAGATGCTGCAGGGAAAGCAGACATGGAACGCCACAACCAAGTGGCTGGCATAGCGTACAGGAACGTCTGAGCAGAGTAGGACTGGAAGCCCCATGGTCACAGTGGGAAACACCCCCTAAGGTGGTAGAGAACGAGTTAGTTAGTTAGTTAGTTAGTTAGTTAGTTAGTTAGCTAGTTAGTTAGTTAGTTAGCTAGCTAGCTAGCCAGTCAGTCAGTCAGTCAGCCAGCCAGCCAGCCAGCCAGCCAGCCAGCTAGTTAGTTAGTTAGTTAGTTAGTTAGTTAGTTAGTTAGTTAGTTAGCTAGCTAGCTAGGTAGCTCCAGGTTGCATTGATGACCAGGCTGCGACCACACCTGAAAAAGGACAGCTGGTGTTCGAGGTTACCTAAACGTGGGCTAAAGTAACAGACTTTTTCCAACCTTGCTGATATATTTAAATAAACTGACATCATGTGGTTTAATTTCTTATCACACATATAACATGCAGCTGCAAAATTCAGTCATCACAAGAAACAAGCTAGCAGGGAACTGCTGAGGAGGCAGCCAGCTGTGACTTCCACCCTAACCAGAAGAGACTTTTCCTCAACAAGGTTGGAGCCGTGGGAAATAAAATGGGTTATTTACGACTGCAGTTGCTCACACAGGACTAAGTTAGTGACCCTGACGTTTAGTTAGGAATGAAACTTGGCTCCGTGCAACGTCTGTGACTTTGCAGAGAGGCTAAAATATTCCATGCAGATGGAGAGACTGGTTAGGGTTAGATGTTGTCCTGGATCTGCAGCGTGTCTCTAAACTTCACTGGAACATCAACAGCCATAGCTGGTAGCTGGATGGTCCTGATGCTGTAGAGCTACTCAACAAGCAGCACGTTCCTTTGCTTCCTCACTGATGCTGCTCCACTCACCGGTGTTGAAGGCACAGGAGCAGCTGGTACAGGCTGAGAGAATGTGGCAGAGCGTAGCTAGAGGTTTCTGCGGTCAGCACCATGAGCTTTCCTGGGTTCCTGATTCAGATAGGAGCACAAATAGATGGGAGTGATGTCTCTGTTCCAAAGGCTAGTCAGGGATGAGTGGGTTCTGGCCACACGCTGTCTTACGGCAGGGCTGGATTCAGGCCAGCGTAAGTCAGTCCCAGCAAAGAAGACATGTCTGCTTCTAACTCATGGGTCTTTTTATCAGTGATGGGGCAGAGCGAGCCACTGACAGGCGTGACATATCTGCTGTGGGAGAGCTTCAGCTGTGACAGGACCTCTCTCACCACAGAGAACAAGAAGGACCCATGATGGGGCAGGATGTGAAAGCCCTGCTTGTCTACAGCCACTGAGAGCAGAGTTCACGTGAACGCCAGCCCTCAGGTCTGTTTTTAGACCCATCCCATCACACAATGCAGCTGTGTTGGGTATGGGTTGAGACGGACCCGGGCCATGCGCTCATATGACACGTGTTTTTGTTTCTGTGCATCCGGTCCATTGTTTGTACGGAGGATGACCAGGAAGCCCATGGGATTTGGCCACTGGAGGTTCTACTAGGTTCTCGTGTTTGGGTTAACTCTCAGATGTCCACTCCATAGAGAGGTGTCTGTGAGTTATCACCATAGCAACAGACTCTGACCTTAACCTACTCATGGTAGCTAGAACACGTTAAGGTTCTACCGGTTCTCCCTCTCCTGTTTGTCCGTTTGAAAACAAACCAACTGATAAACCAGATCCGATATGTCCTTATTGCTGGTTATTTTTCCTCATTCATCATTTAATCATCTCTGACCACACTGCTACCACAAATATATATATATATATATATATATATATATATATATACATGTATATATGTATTCAAAATATATAAGCTTTTATTTACATGCATATATGTATGCATATATTTTTTTAATACATATATATATGCATCTATATACATATATGTATGTATATAGATGCATATATAAATACACCCATAACCATTAAATGGGGACATGATAGCAACACTTGATTTTCTCTTCTTTCCCGTGTTTTTCTGCTCGTTTACTCTTCCAGGAAACGTTCCCGTGGTGCCTCAGCTGCTTGTTGGGTTCCTGCTCACGCAGCCTAGATTATGGAGGAATAAGGCTGGAATACTTCTAACACCACATTCAGTGCTGTGCTGCAGAAAGAGCTGGAGTTCCCCTCTTCTCTCCACCACAACAACCAAATGAAGGCTGCAGCACTTGAGATCAATCAGGACTCGGAGCTCAGAGTCACCAGATGGATGCAGAACAACCTCCATGATGACAAACGAGTGGGCTGATGAAATTTTGGGGGGTCTTATTGAAATGGGAAAACGAGCAGCATTTATGTACGTACGGCACGTTTAAAGATCACAGGAGGAAAAGATGTTAGAAATGAGCCGATTCTGCTTTAATGTGCAGCCTCCTCCCTTGAAAACAATAATACTCAACAAACTGTAATGAGCTCGCTCCATAAACGAGACCTTGTTGTAGACATCTGGCTCCTGACTCATATACAACCAGACATGGACATAATAAAGGATTTTTACAATAGTTTCTATTTAAATGATTTTAAATGTTTGAAACCTTCACCGAGCTCCTGCTGCCATACCACGGTGGTTGATGGTCAGTGGATCCGCCCATCTGCTGGAGCAGCTCACACCACATCGTCCTCGTTTCTCAGGTTTAAAAGTAGATCTGGTTTCCCAAATCCTCCTGGCACCCAGAAGATCTGCTGATGGTGAATTCAGGCCTGGGCAGCTCCTAACTAGCAGAGGTTGTGTAACTCCTTTACACCGAGTTGATGTTGTACTTGGTGACCTTTGTTTAGAATGAACCCAGTCTCACACACACACACACACCCACACACACACACACGCACATGCAGGAAGAGGGATGTAGGACTAAGCAAACAAATATGTATACATTTTTACAGAAACATGCTTCAGTTTATACCAATGTCCCATTTTAAAAATGTCTTTATAAAGTAAGTCACAAATATTAGGGTTGATTTGATCTGACGGCCTCAGATTCCTGTTATACAACCATATGTGTTACAGATCAGCCTCTAATTCCTTTATTATTATTATTATTAAACAACTGATTTCCTTATAACAACATAGGTGATGAAAAGAACTCTGTGTTTAGAAGAAAGCGTGTTTATATCATCAGTTTACTGCCTTAAATAACACAAACTCCGATGCCAGTGGGAGGAAACTGGAAACCAACTGTCCCAGTTGCCGATAGCCAAACCAACAGCTTTGACCTTATTTCCAGGAAACCAGAACACCATAAAGTCATGGTATGGTGATGAGTCTGTCGTCCTGCAGCAGCGCCGCTCTACAGGTGAATCAGGTGATTGCTGCGGCCGTCCCCAGGTACTGGTGTTAGAGGACAGAGCAGACTGAGTTGGAACTCTAAAGGTCCCACCTCAGTCCGGTGGAGTTCTGGTGATTATCCTCCTTGGTTTTTTATATGATGATGTTTGTTGTAATTGTTCTAAAACAGCCTGTTGGTCTGTAATTGAGCGTGGAGTGGGCTTCTGCAGGGGTCTTGTTTTTATTAGACGTAGCTCAGTCATGGCTTCTTTCCAAGGAAAAATGTTCCTGGAGGGTCGATTAAAGACGGATCACTCCAAACAGTCATGTCAGCTATGCTGGGTGACTTTCCTTGAGGCATCCCAGGGGTCAGCTGGCTGGACCGTCCTCCCCTGCCCTTACTGGCCTACAAGATAAATATACATCTGTGTAAACAAGCATAACCACAGTCTGAAGGAGAGAAAGCTAGAGAAATGGTCTCCATATGTGAATAAACAAGGAGGTAAGGGATGTGGCCCTCCCTATCCTGTTCTTCCAGAGGTAGACGCTGAGTTCTCCTCGTTACCCTCGGGCCGGAGATCAGAATCAGAAGGGTTTTATGTGCGAGAAATAACAACTTTAGGAAATTGCTGCGGTACTTGGTGCAACAAAAAATAAGAGTGAGAAATAAGCACAATGAAATAATAATAATTAGGGAAAGGAACAGTGCACCAGTCACAACGGATCAGTCCAGGTGGAAAACACAAGCACAGGGTCAAGTGACTGAGTTGGGAACAATGTGGAGAGTATGGATGGACTCTTGGTCCTGCTGCTGATAGAAACTACAACACCTCATCTTGGCCTCTGCTGAGAAGCAGCAGCATGAGGGCCGAACCCGTTACTCACCTCTAAAAGATCTGACACGTCAATAACTCACATTAGCTTTAATATTAGAATACCTCCTCAGAAGGATGACTTTAGGTGTGGAAAAATAATGAAACAGCAACTGTAAACTAGCACATTTCTCTCTGAATCACCTAGTTACAACCCTGTGGGTCTCCTGGTGGCTGATCAGGACATTCTGCCTCCTACACCTGCCTGATTCAGGTAATGCCCAACAACTGAGGAGAAAGGATCACACCTGCCTGAAGCCTTCACACAGTCTCTGGGTGTTTCTTAATCTCAAGGAACCTCGCCTCAATGCCTTGGTCCCGCCCCGGTTGCCTAGGAGATACGTCGTTAGGAACCGCCAAGGCGTGTTCCAATCGGTTCCAATGTTCATGTGCTTCCAAGGCGTCTGTCCTCCGTTTGTTAGCCGTTTAGCTAACTGACCAAGGATACATGAGAGGTGCCTTGGTGCCTTCTCTTGGTCAAACATTTCCCAGAATGCAGCGTGATATTTTCAAACAGATGTGATCAGGAGCAGCAGCAGCTACTTCAGGGCAGATTTCCAGTTTAAATGTAAGTCAACTAATTGCAGCTATTGGGCTGATATGTAAAATGTTTATTTAGATCCAAACCAGTTGGTTGGTTAGTTGGTTAGTAGTTGCAGCTTTGGTGGCTAGCAGGTGCTAACTCGCTTACACATGTGATTTAACCAACATTTACACAATTAAATAAGTAAAAGACTCGTTATACATCTATTTTGTAACTTAAAATTACTATGATGGGCGGACGTAAACAGGGTGCGTAAGCAGGGGCGGGCTCTGGCCGGCCGCGGTCACGTGGGGTAAGTCTGTGTCATTTAACCGTTTTCTTTGACCAAGGAAGGACAGTGTCCTCGTAAGCAAGGCGTCTGACCTGGCAAGGCGAGGCGAGGTTCCTTGACACTGAGAAACACCCTCTGTCTCATGTTGGGTTGGTGTTTAGTTAGCTGACACACTCATCCTTCATCTGACTAACCTTCACACCTCGTGGCATTCACTGTTGTTTTATCTGCTTCATTTAGGTTTGATGAATCCTTTTCATGTTGTTTGTTGCTGTTGTTATGGTTACCGAGCAGGCAGGCAACACATCCGTTTCCACTGTGATGATGCAAGAACATAAAAGATGCAGCATGTCCACAAACTCATTTTAAAGAGAAACCTGGAGCTTTATTTAGAAATTCCAGGCTAAAATCTTGTTTTATGATTTTATGACTTTTACGTACCGTATTTTATGGAGTTTGTGGAAAAAAGCTCAAGGACATCCAGACAGTGACCTCATGACACCTTTAATGCTCCTTTCTGGTCACCTAATGCTGGGCTTACACTGGCTTTGAAAAGATTTAGAAAAGACTCCAACAGATCATCAGCTCACATCTGAAGACAGTTGTTAGTCCTAGACTAGTCTCCAACTAAACGCTGAATCTTGTAGGAACACTAACGACTACATCTTTGGTACGTTCATACTGTGTTTTTTCGTAATTCTTTTACTTTTCGTTCTTTATAAAACACAGATAGATCTATCTACAATAAGGTAAAGAAAGATCTATCTGTGTTTTATAAAGAACGAAAAGTAAAAGAATTACTAACGACTGCAACTAGATTATTTTAGCATTTTATTCCCGCCAACGCTCTGCAGAAGTATGAAATGGAGGAGAAGCAGCTTTTAGCTACTAGCTTTTGCCGCTGCAGTCGTTTGTAGCGAAAAGAAACAGAAGAGGAAGCGTCAGAGAGTATGGGCACTTCTTTCCGTTCTCCACCCTGTCGTGGGATGAATGGCAGTTTACGTCAAAAAGACACGGCTGCTCTGCCCACAGCTCGACCAAGTGCTCCTCTCTCTCCACGGTCTACTTTCTCCTGCTTGGAGCTCTTATTTCAGCGTCTGTAGACACGTTTGTGTTGTTATGACTGACGGAGCTTCCTGGTTCCACTGTGAGAACGTATTTCATTGGTTGTCGATTGTTGTACGTCACTCCGACTAGAGACGATATCTAGCATGCTGGAAGTGAAAGACTAGAGAAAGACTGGCATAAATCGGGTCGCCGACAGCAGATTATCACATTACATTTAACGATGGAGACAACGGGAGCGCGCAGAGACGCCAATGAGATTCCTAAAGACGGCAAGTCTTTAATCTGAGACCGTGAAAATCCTTAGGTGTAAGCCCAGCAGCATTATGATGGTAGGACTGGTTCAGACATCAACACCACTGCCCATAAGCTCCTCCTACAGGCTTCATGTTGGTGTGGTTTTTAGACACTAGGGGGCAGTGCAGAGCTCAGACCGTCCTGACCTCTACATCTCCTAAGCAGCTCGGTTGGAGTCCAAACTGCTCTTTGGGAGTTCTCTGTCGCTTTGATCTGAGGTTACATCACAAAGTTCAGCCACTTCTGTCTTCTTCTCATCTGCTCTTGGTCAGCAGCCTAGCTCAGGCGTTCTGGACCACCTGTAGACGCTTCAGGGAGGTTCTGCTCAGACAAGTGAAAGCCAGTTGCAGTAGTCTAAGCGTGAGGAGATGAAGGTGTGGAGAACAATCTCCAGTTCAGAGCGGGACAGAATGGGACTCAGCTTAGCAATGTTCCTGAGATGGAAGAAGGAAGAGCCAACAAGAGAACTGACATGAGAATCCAGGGTGAGAGCTGGGTCAAAGGTCACACCAAGATTCCTGACGGAGGGTTTGGTGTGAGAAGCAAGCTGACCAAGAGAGTCTCTGACTCTGTAGATCCTCCACCAGTCTCCATGGAGAGCTGGATCAAGATTGGATTTTTAAGAAGCGGGTGGATTACAGCGTTCTGGAACCTGACCAGAGATCAGGGAAGCATTAATTACAGAGAGCACACTGGGATCGATGGACTGAACGGCATTTTTAAACAAAGATGTACTAGTAGGGTAAGATGCTGGTTTTGCATAAACCAGTCAAAGAGATCTAAACACCAGTTCAGTCACGCAGAATCCCATTTTCTGACTGAATGATGGGATTCTACCTGAGCTCCGGAGGGGGCGGGGCTTACCTATCTATGTGGAAGGTGTTCTTTGCTGATGTTTGACTAATAAAAATCATAACGCACTGTTCCTGACTGAACTGCGTGTTTTGATGAAGTTTCAGGATTTTGTCTGAATCTGCAGGAGTCATAAATGAAATATTATTTATTATGTCTGAACAGTAAAAAACACCTTTTATCTCCAGTAGCTAAATGAATACGTCAAATATTCCTCATTCATATGATGTGGCTGTCAGGTGCACTACTGCACCTGTAAAACACCTGCTGGTGTCAGTAACTCATACGAGCACGGCGGGTAAAAAAGACTGCTGCATGAACAGCATCTGTTCAGAGAAATAGCTACCTCCTACAGGCCATCTGGAGAAAAACCTCCTAAACTGCAGAGGTTTTGGAGCTAGGACCTGATTAACCCGTTAACTAGCGGGTCAAATATAGCACACTTCCTGTTTTAGACCTTTTTAATGACTCCTGCACTGCAATTACCTGGGAAAATATTAAATAAAAATGATAAAACACATGAGGATGTTAGAATACAAGGTTGAAAATGAATATATCAATCCACTTTTACATGTTATTATCTATATTTCATGGCTCTCGTTGGCCCAAAGGAATAAAAAAAGCTAAAATAGAAATCCTGTTGTATTTTTCTTGACGTGGAAGTAAAGTTACAGACCTAAGATGACAGAAAGACATTTTGGTTTTTGGCTGGAATGGAAAAAACAAAGTTATAAAGTTAGAAGACATTTTGGTTTTTTCACGTTTTTAATGGTTTTCAAATAGTTTGAACTAAAATCTGCTTCAAGATCAAAAGAATGAGAAAATTAGCAGGAGAT
>SSNS01000105.1:29160-44160 GCA_006937985.1 Aphyosemion australe | reverse complement strand
GTCTCAGTCTGTAGTTTGTCTTTGGCCATCAGCATAAAGGCTTAGCCCCTCCCCCCGTTCTCTTCATTTGCCTGCTATTCAGACGTTGGCAGATCTTCATCTGTAACGTTCACAACCTGCTTTATTTTTCACGTGTCTTTCTTCAGACAGGAAAGGTTTGCTCACATGTCCTGGCTCTGTCTGCAGCCGTGCTGATTGATGCTAAATGAATGACTTATGATTATGAGCAGCCTGACATCTGCCTCTGGAGGGAATGTAAAGACGCTCGACAAGTCGCAGCCAGGCCGCCTGTTCTGAGCCACGAGCCCAGCTGATTAATGGAAGCACTCTGCAATTTATGTAGAGTGGTGTTTGTTTCATGTATTCAGGTACTTCTGTTCCTTTATGTGAATGCAGGATCAGCACTTTTCACAATGAAGTTGTTTTTCTGTAGCCTACAGGTGAGAGCCCGTTTCTTTAATGTGGGCCTCGTGCGTTAAAACTACAAATACCTGTGTGTGTGTGTGTGTGTGTGTGTGTGTGTGTGTGTTATTATTAGACCAGTACAGATTGGTTTGAACATCACTCAGGACCAGGTATTTGGTGGATTAGGCCCCACAGCAGCGCTCCGGCTGGCCAGGAAGCAGTTTTCCTGCGTTGGGAACGTGACCTTTGTCAGGCTGAAGCAGCCGCGCTGCTCAGCCTTTTGTTAAGACGTGCTGTGCAAATAAACAGACATACGAGGGGAAGTGTGTACATGGAACTCTCCCTGTGCAGACGTCTGAAACGCTCCGAAAGTTTCCCCGTGTGCCGTCTTCGTTTTCACCCTGTGGGTCCTGAACAAGACGCGTCACTTCTGAGAGCGCTGACCCAGATCCGAATCAGCTCTTATTCTGGGCTCTGATTGGGAAATGTCGCTTGGTTTTTTATTATTGCATCTATAAAATCTTTATGAGGAACAAATGTTTGCAATATTGGAACTCCCTGTTGGAGCCAAAGCGGCATGATTGAATGAAGAATGGGACAATATTAGCATAAATAGGAGAGATGGAAATAAGCTGAGTGCATGAGTGGATCAGTAGCTTGGCGCCCTCCATTAACACCTGTGCCTGTGTTCCTTATCGCTCACGCCGGGAGGCAGGGTGGTGGAGTTAAGGAGTTGGGAGCAAAGCTTGACAGCTCTGTCAACCCTGGGACCTATCGCCTGTAATCATTTCTTCAGCACCGAGCCATCGGCTCTCTGAGGAGAGCAGCAGCTGAGCTCGCAGACGACTCCTGTTTCTGGCCGTCTGCAACAGGAAGACACATTGTTCATCGGGGGGGCAGATAGCTGAAGAGATAAGGGGCTGGACTGAACGTGAGGATAGAGCTGAGCAACAAAAGAGCCACAAGAGAACCAGGTGGAGAGACAGGAGATGCTGGGAAACATCACCTTTAGCTGATTGAGATGTGACCGCTACAATCAGACTGATGGGATCAGGAGACAAAGGCAGGGCAGACTGTAACTCTGCTTCTGATGGTCTTTGTGCACGAGGAGATGTGACGATCATGAAGGAATAGATGATATCGAGTCGACCTGCCAAAGCTGAGAGATCGTAGCGTGGTCACGTTCTGTTGGTCAGATGGACAGAAAATGATTCAGGAGTGTTTCTACCCAGAGACACGGTCACTTCCTGCCTGATGGGCTCTAACCCTAACCTGGTCCCAGACCAGCCTGTTCAATGTCAGGACGCTGTCCACCACACACCAGATACAGACCAGCAGCACTGAGACCAGGACCTCCATGTCTTTAGCTGTTTCCACCATCAGTGATGTGGGGGAGGGGTGTACCGTCGTGTCCTGGAGGCATTAAACATCTCTGTAGTTATGGAAGAAAGTCAATAATAAAAATCTGTTTTAACATGTTATAGTTCTGGTGGTACTCCACTAGCTTTACTAGCACCTGTTAGCATTAGACAGCTAATGCTGTGGCAGCATTGGTCAGTCATCTAAAATATGTAAAAAAAACAAACACATGTTGATAATGAATGTGAATAAAAAAACTATCAGCAGTCAGTAGCAGCTTACACTTGGTAAAATCAGAGCTGGTTCTGCAGCTGACCCAAACGACGCTGAAGACCAGTGGTGGCTCATCCATAGGGGGCGCCACCCTCGCTGACCTGAAGGGAGAATAAATTTGATAAATTTACTATAAATGTGTCAGGTTTGGGTAATTGTGTGTGTCTGAATGATTTACACATCTTTTCACCAGCTGTTTCTCATTAAACAGTGAATTTCCTCCACCAGACTCACTAGTCTCACTCCAGGGGCGCTGGGAAAGCACCTCTGAACTGCAGCTAAACAGCCAATCACATTTGGTTGCTAGGGAGAACTGGACATTTTTTGGGCCAATCAGCATTCGTGAATTGAATGCCTCAGCTTTCAGAAAACAGCTAGCTAGCATGCTAGAAGGAGCTCTCTGTGTCACTTCCTCATTCACACACACTCCCTGTTGGTTTAACATCGAGCTGAAATCACAGCTGTTGCTGTAAACTCTGATTTTGGGATTATGTTGTTGAAAAAGCATATCTCATTCAATTTGTATGTCGTGTTACAGCCATCTACTGGCCAGGATGAGTACTGCACTTTGAGGTGTGCAGCTTTGAGCAGATGATTGACACTCAGGATTATTGATTAGAGCCACGAACACCTAGATCAGCTGTTTTTGCTGATAACCTGTATAGCTGAGTGTCTAATAGTGCTGTAGACATGTGTAATCATCATTTCGGTCAGTTTAGTGCAACTTACTTAAAAACTTAATAATTCAGCCCAAAACCGTAATTCTATCTCCACCTTCAGGTTAAACTCTGATCCACACTGATCTAGAATCAGTCACAGCTGATGGCTGTAGAGCTGCAGGGTGACGTTGTCTCTACCGTGCTACGTGGCTGCGCCGCACCGGACTCTAGCTGAGTCTCTGCTGCACCTCCACCTGGCTCAACCACTCACCTGCCGATATGACACGTTAGAGCTCGGAGCCGCTCACCTCCTTAAAAAAACGTCCTCCTCCCTTTCTTCTAGTGATCGTGGTGGACAGGAAATCCTCCTGCTGCAGTTTCTGTGTTTGTTCGTTCTCCTGAGCGGTGAGTCTGCTGTGTGTGTGTGTGTGTGTGCTCGTGTGCACTCACGAGTGTGTGCGCTTGTTAACGACTCGTTTTCTGACTGAAAAACTCAGAGAGCACGTGGGGGGTGCTGTCAATCACTGCCTCAGTGCCGCTCTCTCGGTCCGCCAGGCGACGCCTCCTTTAGGAGCATCTTTCTAACAGGAAGTGTGGTGACGTAACTCTCCATCCATGGTGTGAGTCACCCTTTCGGCTTGTGTATTTATTTATTACTGCCGTTATACTCGACTTCATCTGGACATTAAAAGCTGACTTTCTCTGACACGGCTCATTTGGAGGAGGGAAATTAATGATTGCTTTGGAATTGTAGTCATTTTTCAACTGTTCATTTTAACACTTGTGATGGGAAATATTTAACATACAGCCCCCCCAGGTGAAGACAGAAGCCCAGAGAACCTGTCCATGTTAGCCCCGCCTCTCACGCTGTGACTACTGGAGAAACGCCAGCGCCTGTTTACAGAGGAATGAATGAATGAATGAATGAATGATGTATTTGCAGGACGTTTAAAGAATTTTTTCATATTCTCCTAATTTTGCATCATAATTATTCTGTAACCATCAACATACTTAAAGCTGTGCAACATGACAGCACACGTCCGCTCAGGAATATTTCAAACACGCTACAGTTTGTATCTGCAGCAGTGTTAACTCACCTCCTGTGGACTCATGTAACAAGCCCACATCTGAGAGGATTCAGGGCGTTAACTGTTAGATTTATCATCCATAGCTGATTCTTAACAGCCTTGAATAGAAACAGAACAACGTTCTGCTTTAACATCTGGAGGCTCCTGATCAGAACTCCAGCCATCATCATGAAAACAGATCAAAACCAAACAGATTTTTATTTTTTCCTCCCTTTAGCTCCACAATCACACTTTATCAACAGATCAAAGAAAACCTGGTAGCTTTAGTTTTTTTTTTATCATCCAGAGTAAATCTATATTGGGTCATCCTCGTTTTTGGATCCTCCTAACTCTTTTCTCCTCTCCTCTTTTATTCTCTCCATCGCTGTTATTCTCTCTCGCTCTTATTCCTCCGGGGCCTTTTTCTTGTCTGCCGAGGTGCTGTTTGTGCTCTACCCTCTTCAGAGTTCTGAGTACTTATCTATGAATATTTCATTGAGCACACAGCCTGTCTATACACCTGTGTGCGTTTCCTCAGCGGCAAACCTTGTGGGCGCAGAGCAGATCGGGACTTTCTGAGAGTAAAACGGATTAACGGGTATCACAAACATTTACTCACAGGGCTGGGTGTTAATCTGCTGAGGTGCTACTGGAACGGCTCTGATGAGAAAACAGATAAAAGTCCCATCATGACAGGAAGGGTCATGATGCCAATCATTTGCTTTGCTTCTTTAGTGCATGCGTCTCTGTGATGTCAGAAAAAAGAAAAAGAGGTTGGTGTTGAGATGAATGAGTCATCTGAGCTCTGGAGGGTGAAATACTTCCATAACAACCCCCCGTGCGATTGGTGTGCACGAGGACATCAGGGTCAGAGCCGAGCTGACAGACTGGACTAGTTACTGTTAGTATTTCATTCTGATTCTTCTTAGCTGAACCCAGAATGTGTGGAAATGCTCTGACCTGCAGAGGAGCCCGTCGTCCTGGAGACACACTTAAAAGGAGAAGACTGGCTCTGATGGAGGTTCTGGGCTTTTTCATCCCTGGAGAGGTTCTGACCCAAAGGAGACACTCTAGGGAAAGGGCTTTTGTGTGTGAGGTTTACTCGCATTAGTGGAGTCACTAAAAGCTTGGAAGGCCACAGATTTCTGATAAAAATGACAACATTCTTCAGATGAAAGGGAAACGTCTTCATTTATGAAGGCTGACCTGTGGTTAGAGCAGTTTGATTATGGAAAAAATCTAAATCATCATTTAAAACAATCACAAAGATTATCTTAGCTCCTTACCTCCTAGCAGCCAATCAGGGGATAGGTGGGCGTGGCCAACTCCAGCTCCTGAAGCCATGGACAGCTCCTTTAGTGGCAGACTGAGACATCCCAGATGTAAACCAGAACGCTACCATAGGTCATTCATTCCCACTGCAGTAAGAGTGTAGAACTCCAGTTTGGTGTTATCCTGGTACACGCTAGCATCAGAGCTAGATTCACTATGTGTTCAATACCTGATGTACATTAGTATGTCTGTGTCTCTTATGCTGCGTATTGTTGGAAAACTCAAATTTAATTCATTATTTACTAGCTGAAGGTTACAATAACAGCCTACTGCCTGTGTGTATTTACCTGTAGTAGTTTTCCTTTTCTCTAAGTGTATGAGTCGCCTTAAAGGGATAGTGGGTGGAATATCCCTTTAAAGAAGTGAATTCTCCCACTGTGGGATCAGTAAAGTCTATTCTGCTCTATTCTAACAGTTAATTGCTAATTTTAAACGTACTCTTGTGAGCTAGACCATCACTGCTATAAAAGCAGAGAAGAGCTGCTACGGGAGCCTGGAGCTCCAAACAGGAAGTTAAAGTATGGAAAACCATTCCCGGACCCTCAGAAGGGGAGGAAGTGTATGTTAGTCCAAAAGCAAAATAATATATTTTGTTCATCTAATTTTTTTGATTACCCGGACCTGGAATCACAATTGTGATTCTAGTTTGACGTTCCTGCCTCTATTGGCTCCTGCAGGTTCCCCTCAGCAGCAGAGGTTTGGTCTGTTCTAGAAAACGTTGTTTCAGAGTTCATCACTGCTGTGGAAGAGATTGTAAATCATGTTTGGAAAACCAAGAATGTGTCGACACAAAGCCTCAGCATGTAAAAATGTTAGGTATGGATAGTCTGCCGCGGACACGCTGCTGTTTTCTCACTGCTGTCTAATAAAAACAAACGTGTCTTTAAAAGCTGGAGGTCAGCTCAGAGTCGTGTTGTTTCTTGGCTCAGTGAAACTTGCTGATTAAATCCAGAGTGTTTGCTTCTTCGGTTGATCTTACTGGGAGTGTTTTAGTGCTCATCATCCATCTCTAGCAGCTTTTTATCAGATCAGTGTGCAGCTTCATGAGCATCTGCAGGCATCTACTTCATGTCATTTGGTTTCTTCCTCAGGTTTCTAACAGGTATCTGTTTTAGTTAAAGGTGGAACGCTCGTTTAATCAGTGCATCTGCAGTGGTCTCTAGAGTGGGAATGAATGCCTTGTAAGTCGTTCTCAGGGGGAAAACCACCAGTGCACCTGTTTCAGGAACTAGAAAAAAGAGCCACATCACAGCTGAGCTTCAGACGGCAGGATCTGGAGTCTTACTTCCTGATACGTGGACATCTCTCCTCTGATTGGCTAACAGGAACACGACTCTACCACTGACTCTGTTTGCTCTGCAACGTTGATGTTTTATCTCCACCAATAACACAAGCCTGGAGGAGTTCTGCTGTGTGGTGGAGTTGCTAATGCTAACGGTTAGCTTCTACTAGCCCAGACGTTCTCTGCTGTTTCCTGGACGCTAAACCAGCAACAGCCTTCCCCGTCGTGAGTCCAGATGGGTGAGTCCATGAATGTTCAGTGACAGTGTGACGTAGATCTGTCAGGATTTTCTAATCCTAGAGTTTCACCTAGAGTCTATTTTCTATCAGAAGCTGATGCAGGAGATAGGTGGAGGAGACTATTTTCATGTTCAGCCTGCAGGAAACACTCAGAGTGACCCGTTAGAATCAGAAATAATCATTAAAACATGGTTTCCAGTGTTCCACACCTTTAAAAATGCTGAAGACCTCTTCTGCCTTTATTTTTTCTCATGTAGATGTTGCATCTTCTACTTTTAAATCCATAAAGGAAGCGTTGATAAAATATTGTAATTCAGACACAATTTAGCGTCTGCTTTCAGGGCCAAGTCTGGGTTCATAGCCGTGACTTCATTTAGCTCAAATTCACAGAAAACAAACACTTTTGTTTTAGCCTGGCAAGCCATCCTATACATGTGAATATCTAGTCTGGCCACGAACCACTGACGGCTCTCAGTCGTGAGGCGGGATCTACGGTTGTCTTTCAAAATGTCAGCACGCAATTGGATAGCGCTAGGACCAATCAGAGTAACGAACAACATGACGTAATCACAGCGACAGAAAAGCGGGAGGCTTTAATAGCGTCTAACATCAATGATTTCTGTCGTTTTTGTATAAAAACACGTGAATATCAGGTGTACTGGGACATTGCACTACTTTGTTTGATAAAAATAAGAAGCCACTAAGTATATCAGACAGACTTACGCACGTTGGAGTCTAAATAATCCAATGTTGATGACAAAGCCGTTTCAAACCAACGTGGTTCCTGTGCCGCCGCCATGTTGCTTGGGTTCGCGGTCACAGCTCTGACGTCATCGGCTACTCCTGCTCTGTGATTGGCCCAAAATATAGAGCGCTGTGATTGGCCCAACCAAAACTATAGCGAGCTGTGATTGGACAGCCACAGGCTGCGAGGGTTCCTATGAAGCGTGCCTAGACCAAACTCTGCAAAGCAAGAATTTGGTCTAGTTCACTAGGCTACTTTTGTTTCTGATTGCCTTGAAAATTACGATTTTAGAAGGAAAACCCTATTTTTAAAGTAAATTAGAGCTTATTGATGAGTTTTTTCTTGAGTGTTCAACCCTATAAATGGACAACAAAAGAGAAATAAAAACAATTCATTCATGAAATCCCACGGCTTAATCCTAGGGTTAGAAATCCAGAATAGGATCTCTCTCTCTCTCTCTCTCGCCCTCCCTCCCAATTATTCCCACAGCCCAGCTTGTTAAGAGAGGATGGTAGATGAGAGTGATGGCGGGAACCGACCTTGTGAAAATGTGTGTGTTTGAGCGGGAGCACTGGTGATCATTCACTGACAGGAGACACAACATGAGAGGGAGGGAGGGAGAGAGAGAGAGATGCAGTGGGTGATCTACAGGCTGGTGGAGATGATGAATATTTTAGTAGATACAAAATCCAGAGTTATGGTGCACCTACACACAGGCTATTCATTCTTTTCATGATGTCTCCTATCACCTCTATGCAGATGACATTCAGCTGGCCTGCTCCTTTAAGGATTCTGAGCTCTATAGCTATCAGCCATCACTGGGCAGAAGATTAAAACGACTGAATGTCTGATCGTTGCTCCTGACAGCATGGCTCCTCTGATTAGTCAACAACTTGGTCATTTAAAGACACTTTTTCCTATTTTAAATCATGAGCCAGTTTGTGCTAAAATGACCCTTTACAGGGTTAATGAAATGTCACTCAGACCCCACTGCCCTCTGTGGCCAGAATACCGCACTTGCATCTTCAGAGTATCCAGACCGGTCCCTGTTAGTCAATAGTAAAGTGGAGCGGACATGCTAGCTGGAGTCTGCTTCCATCACGTTTCCTGCATGTTTTAGGTCGTGAACACAGCTGAATAAACAAACATCAAAATCCCCCACCACGCCACACTGGATCAAAGTTAAAAACAGGTGATATGTGACTTTAAAAGAAGTAAGACATTAGCTGTTACAATAGTTAGCGAGGATAACAGTTGTGTTGATGTTTGTCTGCCTTGGGTCATCAAACTAAAGGGTTTTAATGGATAATCAGATAAAGTCAAGAGCATCCTATTACAGCAATAATAGTGCGTAAAGACCGAAGGACCCAGTATGGTGCGGTGGTTCGGTGAGACAGACAGCTGGATGGTCCAGTCGTTGGTTTGGGTCCGAGCCGTGTTATTGGCTGAGGTTTTTAGACAAATGCAAGAGAACCACTTTGTGATTTTTTTAATCTTCATAGCTCTATCATGTTGGAACGTTGGTAAGAGGCATGAAAAGATGTTTAAACTAGCTTGTTGTGCAGATTTGAAGCTTTAAAGCCTATGAACTGCATTTGAGCTGTAGATATTTTAGGGTTTAAGCAGGAAGCAGATAAAAAGGGAATAAAAGCGATGGAAGGTGAAGTGATGATGTCATGCACCCTGCAGAGTGATGCTTTCTGTGTGTTTGACGCCACCGCAGCAGCGTTAGGTTTGTTGTTCATTAAAGAGGAGCAGGAAGGGACGTTTGTTTCTGGAATCATCCTGATTTTAAAATCAACAAAAGCATCACTGGTTGTTTTTCTCCATAAGCGATCGTGTGAAGGAGCTACAGGGTTTCCTTCTATTCAGAAATGTTTAGCTCATTAGGATAATGATGAATTGGGCTGAACTGGGATCAGACTCTGTTGATAAAAGGCCTGTGCGTTGGTTCTAGCCCGTCTCTCCATCATGTCAGGTTCAGCTCTGAAACATTTTTGAATCCCAAGGTCCAGTGGGCTGAATAATCGGACAAGATTGCACCTGCCAGTGAGCACTATTTTTCTATTTGGTGAGACTAATGCATCTCTCAGAGAAACATATAGTTCATCATTTTGCATTCAGCACAGCCATAATTCATCTGCAGAAACAAAACAAACAAAAAAGAGAGAAAGCAGCTGACACAGAAATCATCAACATGAAGGAGCTGCAGCTCTTCTGAATATTAATTCATCATTTAAAAATCCCTGTAGTGTAGTTCATTGATTTGTTTGGGCTTGTGATGTGTGCAGTGGATGAGTGGATTGTGCTGAACCGGCGGTTCTAAAGTCCTGCCGTTACACCGATATTCTGACACGGAGGAGTGGAGGACGGCTGCAGCTCGGATCATTACCCGCCTTGAACACGAGCAGCAGAGGAACGTGGCCTGGATGAGAAATGTTCTGCCTCAATCTCATCAGACTTTAATCCTTATCTCCTGCCAGCATATTGACAGTTACAGGATAAACAATTTATCAGCCATTTGAATAAGTAATTTCCAACTGCTGTGTTTTTGTCATATTTGAAATTTATCTGTGCTCTCTGGCTCTGTTTGCTCACCTCGTCTCCTCTCCTCTTTATCTTTGACACTGAACAGAAATCTGAGCAACAACAAGATCGCTGTGCTGAGAAACGGCTCCTTCTACGGCCTGGCTGCCCTGGAAAAGCTGTGAGTACTTAAATCAACGGTTGTGTCCTAACAGTTGTCACCACCGCAGCAGCGTTGTGCTTTATCTGAGAAAAAGCAAACGGGGACATGGTTGGAATGAGGGGATTCTTGTCCGTTTCCAACCCTGCAGGAGGTTTTCTCAGGCCTAGTGTTCTGAACTCCAGCAGCTGCATGAACCCTCTCCACACGGGTAAAATACATCGTCATAAAAAAGACGAACGTGGCATCAGCTCAGGAGGACTGGACAGGACGAGTTTCCTGGAGGGTGTATTCATGAAGCCTGATTGTGAGCTCCATGATGGCTGCCTGGCTCTGCCCCCTGAAGTCAACCATTGATTGCTCTCACCTCCATCCAGCCCAGTGAGCCCTGATTTCTTACCTGATGGTGACACTGGCATCGGCTGCTGATGAGGGAATCAGCAGAGGGGCTGACCTCACACAGAGCAGGACGCTTGATACCACGCCGTCCTTGGGCCAGCGCACGAACGAATGCGTTGACATAAACTCCACATGTGAACTAATTCCACGACTTTTACGGTAAATTTTATTTTTAATGCCCCAGCTCCACGTTTTCCACAATCACGGCCCTACACCTGACCATGTTGGTGCAGATAAAGCTGTTGTAACAAATCTACAGAACAAGCTAGGTGTTGAACATAAACACGATCACAGAACACTCAGTCCCCTCAGGTATCTTCCCTGAGACGCTTCCGCCAGAACCGTAAACCCGCGATGCCAGAGGAAACCAGCTAGCGCTAAACACCAGTCTCCAGGTCCAAACGTCTTCTGTTGTCTGTGACTTCAAATGGTGTTTTTCTTTCTGGGACTCTGGTAGTTTGTCCTAAAGCTGAAGTGGTAGCAGCCGGCTGTTCCTCCTTCTCTGATGTTATTGAGCGGAGAACCTCTCACACCAGTGGTGTTCTGGTGCTGAATACGTGAGTGTGGAACGAGTGGAGGACCCAGGGAAGAGCGGCGGTTCAACCGGATGGTCCAGTGGTTGGTTCTGGTCTGAAACCTGTTATTGGTGGAGGTTTTAGACACACGAGAGAACCACTTTATTCGTTTTTTTGTTTTTTTTTAATCTCCAAAACATATTTATACTATGGGGTTTGGGTTAATTTCCTATACGACGTTAGAACGTTAAGAAGCATGAACTACATGCTTTAAGCTATTTTGCTGTTGCAGCTTTAACATCTTCCTACTTTCATCCCTCCCGCTCCACTGATTGCACTGTTTTTAGGGGCCCTCAGCCAAAGGTTTGTTGTGGCGGCCCTATTTGGGTGACCTATTCCTTCCTTCACCCCACCCCCCTGATTCATGCTCAGTCCATCCACACACTGCTCCAGCAGCAGCTGATGTACAGCCAGGTAGCCACAGAGGCAGCCAGATGTTCCCTCATTTGGCCCTGCTGACCGACTTTCTGCTGGCTGAGTGGATCAGAGGGTTGTGATTGACAGGCCTAATAAGGCGTGTGTGTGCGTGTGTGTGTGCTAGCACCACCCCTCCTACAACTGGAGTCTTGATTTATTTCAACAAACACCCTTTAATGCAGCATTTTGGTAGTCAGCCCTAAAATGAGCGATGTATAAATGTTTTTACAATTAATTCCTCTAAAATGTTTATATTTGCAAATAAAAAAGGGATTTTATTCACTATTTTCAGATGTTTCTGTAAAAAAGAGTAATTCAGAGTTAATGTGATTGTACACCTGTGCAATGACAATTAAACAATCTTGGATCTTAATTGGTCTTAAAGGAGCCACATCATTGGAAATTCCCATTTTGAAGCTTGTTACCAGGTGATGTTGTTAAATACCCCCAAACCCATCTTTAGCTTTGGATTGGATTCATGGGCGATGGTGGCAGAGGAGTTAAGTGCCTGCCCCACAATTGGAAGGTTGCAGGTTCACGCCCCACTCAGTCTGTTTCTGTTGTTGTGTCCTTGGGCAAGACACTTAACCCACGTTACCTGCTGGTGGTGGTCGGAGGGACTGCTGGCGCCAGTGTACGGCAGCCTCGCCACTGTCAGTGCGCCCCAGGGCAGCTGTAGCTACGATGTAGCTCATCCCCACCAGCGTGTGAATGTGTGTGTGAATGGGTGAATGACTGATTGTGTTGTAAAGCACCTTGGTTGGTTCTGGGACTCTGGAAGGCATTATATTAAATACAGACCATTTACCATTTCCATGGCTGGACTCTGGAAGGCGCTATACAAGTGCGGGTCATTTATCATTTATCGTATATTGTTGGAATATGTAGATCATCTTTTAGAGCCAACCTCTGAGCATGTCGTAGCTTTCCCAAATGACTTCTCTTTTCCTGAGATGGGACTGTGGCCTCCTGTTCAGCTCGTGAGTGATCTGGGTGACAGGTCACGGACCCACCAAGGACTCAATGCTCTTCTCATCCCTTGACCCTCCCTCACACCACTGTCCAGCAGAGGCTGAGGGCTCGCTGGAAAAGCTACAAACGCTCTCGTTTGGACAGGGGGTCCCAGACCCTCCCACCTACCATTTGTGGATTATGTTGTAATTTGCCTGAGTTTGTGCTTTTATGTATTGAGGTGTTTTTTGCACATTGGAGCTATCCCCCTGTCGGTGTTAGTTCTGAAATGCCTCCTGATTCTGATTCTGATCCTTACTGGAGCTAACAAGGTTAGCTGTGCGGCTGCAGTCATGCTAGCGGGAGTCCTAGTTTTTGGCACCAGGTCAGGAGCAGCAGTACGGTTCTGGATGGGTTTATAGTTGGAATGTATAGATTATTTATTTAGATCAAACCTCTGAGCGAATCGCACTGACCAGCCCCTGTAGTCTGTGCATCAGCTGTGCTCTAAATGGTTTCGGCAGATCTGACTGCAGCTATGAAGTGTTGTCCTTCCAGCACATTTTCAGGGAATACTAATATGGGAAAAGGGCAGGAATAAGGAGTAAAAGAGTTTTAAAAATAGTTTCCAGCCCAAAACGGGAGACGTGACAGGTGTGAGCGTTTTGGATGAAGTGTCAGTGAAGCCCATCACATCACAGCTCCACCTCTCCTGGTTCTGACTCCACAGAGCGTGCTGTGTGGGACTTCTTGTCTTCTGCGCCTGCGGGTCGCTTTGGGGCCGTGAGCCGTTCACACTGGAGAGTGTTTGCTGTCCCATTTCAGTTATAATGTGAACAGCCACACAAAAAAAATCTGATTTACTCAAAAAAGTCAGAATTGAGCATCAAGACCTGCAGTGTGAAGGTAGCCCAAATGTCTCTGAACAGAGTCTGTTCAGCATGGCGCTCTACGGCAAGTCAAAAAGCAATTATTTACAACTTTTACACACAAATAGATGTTCAGAGGAAGACAAATACCTTATTTTATATTTGTAAAGGCTGGTTCAGCGGTGGTTAAGATGGCTCTTATTGTTTTGGCCTCGCAGCGGACTGACCCTCACTGCTACCACTACTGTAGCTTCTCATCTCTACGGGTTCCCTGTGGAGTTTCTATCTTCCAAGGAAACAGCTTTTGATGGGATTTCTCTTCATAGACCAGACAGTGTGCTCTTAAATGAAGGGCCCCTCATGCTGGAAGATGGCCTGATCACCCCCCCTCCATGTCTACAGGCCCATCAGCCAGAATGGGTCCCACGGGGCAAAGCAAAAACAAAGCTCATCACTGTTCTCTGTCCAGGACTATGGAGGGTTCCTGCAGCCGAAGGCCTCCCTGGACGGCCAGCCCGGATCAAAGCCGTTTTTAGTTTCGTGCTGGTTTCACAGTCAGAGATCTTTAAAGCGTTTTGTCATTTTTACAGAACAATTATACAGAAAATGGGTTGTAGTTAGTATAATTATAACCTCTGGTAGAACTCTGGCTTTTGCATTCAAATGTGCACACTTCTACTGAAATGCACTCCAGAATACCTTCCAGGTTGAATATCTTTCCAAAAGCAGTTATGATGGCCCTAAGATGTTAGGTTTGTTCCAGATTTTATTTTTATCTGAAGCAACGTTGTCACTTGCATCCAATCCAATCCAATTTTATTTCTATAGCACTTTCTACACAACACTGTCGACCAAAGTGCTGTACAATAAAAACTATAACAAACACCAATACAATATTAAAAACACATCACAGTAAAACATATCCTATAATAATAATAACAAAAAAATTCAAAACAAGAGCAGATGTACAACAATCAGGTCGTGTTAAACGCGAGTGCATAGAAGTGCGTCTTAAGAAGAGTTTTAAAAACTCCGAGCGAGGAGGCTTGCCTGATATTGCCCGGCAGCTGATTCCAAAGGCTCGGAGCCGCCACAGCAAAAGACCTATCACCTCTCCGCCTCAACCTTCAGAACCACCAACTTCTGCTGGTCAGCCGACCTCAGGTGGCTCGTATGGCAGGAGAATGTCGGAGAGGTGCCAACCCATTCATAGATTTATAAGTCAGAACAAGAATCTTAAACTTAAAGGAGCTAGGGGCAGGAAAAAAGAAACGATGCTCACGAGCGACGCGCCCGGCTCTGTGAGTAAATGCAGCCCAGCACGGGAGCGTGCACAGACGGCTATGTTACACAAACACAAAAATACCATTACCTGACCCTCTTCACACGCTCTCACGCCACACCTCCAATATCTCACGCTGAAAAGGCAACTCCCTGCCGCTCTCACGGACAATATTGCGGCGAAGCAATCCACGCTGCAGCCCTGATCACAGCTAATGCTACTACTGTAGCATGATCACAGCTAATGCTACTGCACGCTAGCTCTCTCTGAGTCATCGGTGAGGTCAGATCATTGTCATATCATCTCTAAACACAACCTATAATGTTTCTTACCTGCTCACTAGGAAATGAGCCATGGCAGCATCCTTTTTGAGTCCCAGATATAGTTGAAGCAGCCTCCATTCGTCAATCACGTATCCGATATAGATTCGGGTCCCTGCCTGTCTTTTACCATATTTGGT
>SSNS01000105.1:27500-29113 GCA_006937985.1 Aphyosemion australe | reverse complement strand
GGTGCAATAGCGCCACCTACCGATCTGCAGTGTCGAACACATTTTCTTTCTGTTTTGAAGCTGTCGTGAACGCGCAAGCAGTGTCAATTGACGCCATATCCGTAGGGCAGCGCGGGAAATTCGTGACCGAACTGCAGCGCATTTTGCAGCAAACAGCCTGTTCAAGAAAATGGAACGATACATGGGTGGCCTCATTCTTTTTGGTTTATAACGCTTCATCACCCATTAGCTTTGAAAAAATGAACATACATGTTTAATTTTTTACAGATTTTTTAAAGATCCTGCCCCATGTTCCTTTAATTCTAAAAACAACTGGAATCCAGTGAAGAGAGGCTAGCACCGGGGTGACATGATCTCACCTACGGGTGCCAGTTGCATCTGTTTGACCAGATGAAACTTAACATTCCTGTTGAATGAAAGGATCTTGCCTCCACCCAGAAAATAGACCGTATCAGAATTCAAAGTGTCATCTACAATTGCTCATCCTGAGACGTAGGTGTCCAAGGTGAGAGGACGTGTCCTTTACAGAGTTTTGCAACTTTTGTTGCTCCCACTGACAAAGCCACGTTTATTCAGTCTTCCTCTTGGGTGCGCCGCGCTGGGCGGTGATTGATGAGGGAGTTGGGTGATGGGTGAAGGACACTTCCTCTAGGTGGTTGTGCATAAGAATGTGGGGTATGAAGTCCACGCCTCGGGACAAGAATGCAGCTGGGGAATGATTAGTGAGGATGAACCCAACAGACCCTGGGGTCACTGTCAGCAGGTGAGAGGTCAGCAGTTTAGGAAAGAGAAGGCAGAGTAGAGCAAAATAGTTGGTTGGTTTCAAGAAATTTGTCAGAAAAGAAAATGTGTCAGTATGTACTTATGAACATTTTCCTTAAAGGGGACAAATTATGCAGACCTCACCTTTAGCATCCTTCTGTGCTGCCATGCGGGTCTCTGCTGAACACTCTAGATGGAGATAAAGCGACGTCCATCCTTTCTCTGTCAGGAATCATGGGCTGCTACGAACCATTAGAAAATGTCCCTTTTTGTGACATCACAATAAGGGACATTAGCATACCCCCCCCCCCCCACACACACACACACACACACCTTCTGGACTGGATGTGGAGGAGCAGCGGCTCTACTCTTAGCCCCTCCTGGATACCCTCCTAGATATGCCTGCCAGTGTGAGGTGATCTGTGTGCTGCACAAAGACACAACTCAGCACAGCAACGGTGGTGGTTCTGCTCAGTCTGTGAACCAGGAAGTGGCAGCAGGCAGAAAACTCTGGAGCTACCAGTGACTCCACCCCCTAGCCAGTCAGTGACCGGTGGTTGCTGTCAGTGCATTTTCGGCCTGGCCCGGTACACTTGAAACCACATCAAAAGCCACTTTTATATCTGGGTCGGCCCAGTCTGGGTCCTGGTTGGGCCCCGCGTGGCCAGGTTATGTTTATACAGCCTTCTCTGGAATGTCTCCGAGCATGTGGGCGGGGCGAAAGTGGAGTGGAGAAGTCTGTGGTGTCCTTCCTAAGCGCCACAAGTTAGTAAACTAAAGTGGGCGTGAGCAGTGTTGCTTTTGGAGACTCTGACATGAAGCACACAGCTTCCTACTGTCTCACTGAGCAG
>SSNS01000105.1:12500-20000 GCA_006937985.1 Aphyosemion australe | reverse complement strand
TCAGGAAGTTTTCTTTGGCCTGCAAAAAATACCAGGGGGGAGAATTTTCCTGAGGTTTATTTTTGGAGCTGCAAGAAGCTCTCGGAGTCGGCGGTGTGGGTGGAGAAGGTTTGCCTGACTGCTAACACCAGCCTTTTGGCTGGATGTGGTCTGGCTCTCCAGCCAGCAGGAAACCGTCCTACAGCCCAGCTAACAGGTGCAAGCTAACGCACTAAAGCATGACACAAACGTTTCCCAGTAAAACCACTAAGTCCATCTGGTTTCTGACACGACTGAAGCTTAATTCCCACCACAAGTGTTTCTAACTGAATTCTCTGGTGTGAGAAGTAAAAATGTCCTCGTCCATGTTTGGATGGAACCACGTTTCATTGCTGGTTTCTGCGGTCTGCAATCACAAGGCCAGTAACTTCTGTAACCATCCGTCAGAGGGGCAGGAGCCGTCTAACTGCTGCTGTCTGTCTCTCTTCTGCAGGGACATGAAGAATAATTTGATCAGTACAGTGGAGTCTGGAGCCTTCCGGGGTCTTCTGGCCTTGAGGAGACTGTAAGTATAATGAAGCCTTGTAGAAAGACACAAGATAAATGAGAGAGGACGCGTCCGAGACTTCTCCTACCTTTACGTTTCAGGTGACTGTTGGGCGAAAGCCGCCTGTCTCCATTTTTATCTTTTATTGCAAGAATCAGCCTCTTGTGGTGTAATGGATGACCACAGTTGATCTAATGGAAAAGGCAGGAGAGAGGTTCTTCTGCCGTTTCTACAGCAGAAGGTGGTGAGGTCCATCAGTGGGGACGATGTAGCCAATCAGGATGGACGTAAACATAAACGTAATAAAACTGTTAAAGTGAAGAAACCCTTTAAAACATCAACAGCAGTAAATAATAATAAGGTCTGGGTTTTACTCTCTGTTTTAAATAATCAACCACACAGGTTTGCTTTCGGGCTTGTTTGTAAATGTTTGTTTTACCGGTTTTCTGGTTCTGAGATTTTGAAAAGCTTCAGACCTGTGGGCCGGACCTGATGCAATAAGAACAAAACCAAACAGCACGCAAATCTGATGAAAGTCTAAGTCTGTTATTATAATTAATAATGTTTCCAGCCACCTGATAGCAGAATTCCCTTTGGCCGCTGGGATGGACGGGATGGGTTCTTCATTCCTTCATTAATGAAGGAGCTGCAGGCGTGGGAGGAGAGCGTCCACCCGCTAGCTTTAACCTTCCAACAGAGACGAATGATCCAAACCTAACCTCAGATGTAGAGAAACACAACAACCTCAGTCCTGCAGATTTAGGGACCTCCACCACTCTGATAAAGATCTGCTGCTCTGTTCTGACCCGGTTTGGTCCAATCAGCTGGATGGACTCGCATCATCTACAGAGGAGCTCATGGAGCCCAAACCATCATCCCTCCACCTCCGTGCTGACGGCTGGTTTGAGCTGTTCTGGTTTATTGTTTATTTTTAAACGTGACCCTGTGCATTCTGGGTAATCATCTGTACTTTATCTGCTGGAAGGACCTTTTCCTCCACAAGTCTTCTGGTTTCTTCAGATGAAACTACTATTAACGTGTTTTTTCTGAACTGGTGTCCCTTACAGCATGATTTAGGCTTTATTTAAATTCACACCATGATTTACGTTTACTCATTTCTGATGTAGCCAAGTTCAAAAGTTCCTGCAAATCCTCTCCAGAGGCAAAAACATTTGCGTCAGCCACAAATACCACCTGTTTTACATAAATCACTGATGTTCAATAGAAATGGCTGTGGGCCCAAAACTGACCCCTGTGGAACTCCACTAGAGATGCTGACCTGTAGTTGTTAACCTGTACTAATTGATTTCTGTCGTTAAACAAACACGATCAGCTCTGAGGTCGTTCTCTTCTCTGGAGGTTTGACCTGAATAGTTTAGAAGCTGTTGGAGACCAAAGGTTGTTTTTCAGAGTTCAGGTAGATTGTTGGAAACCCTTTGGTGCAGAGCTGTGGGGCAGAATATGAAGTTCATTTATTTGTGGGCCTTTCATCTAGTCTACTGCTTGTCTTGATGCCTGCTTATTCCAGTTCCAACATAAAAGGTTGAGGGCGTGCGTGGCGTGGTCGGGTCCTGATGTTAGTGGATCTGGAATGCACACGGTAAGCTAACCGTATTGATTCTGGGCGCGTGTGCACGGGCCTCGGGGAGAAGCAAAAGGCTAATTTAAGTGCTCCCCAACTGGTGATTATTTGAGTGCTCTGCTTATTTTCCCACAGCTGCTCCAGCCTCGCAGCTCTTTAATTACAGTGTGTGTGTGTGTGTGTGTGTGTGTGGGCACGGCGCTCTGGACACAACGGCGCTCTGCCACTTCCAAACGGATGGCTGCTTGTGTGCATCCCAGCAGTTATGTGAGGGCTAGAATCCTGCAGGAGGCCAGGATGGCGTAGGACTGAACCTAAAACCGTAAAAGTCGTTCTTATACCGATGTTGGCAGTGACAGGCGTGTGATGTGTTATTTTCACTGCGTGTGATTTAGGACACGTTTTTAAGATTCTACATTCTGCCCGCGGTCTGATATAAAACCTATCTAACGGCGACCATGTTTGGGGCCCTGCCCTGCTGATGACATCACACTACGGCAACACCACTCGGACAAACTACATCGAGCTCCACTTTAACAAGCTAAGCACTTAAACCAGTATCAGACTCCTGCAACAAAACAACTCATATGTGAACTTCGTGTATTAATAATAAAGTAACTCTGGCTGTTTGAGTTAGTGCTGACTCCTTCGGAGCGCCGCCCAGATGCCCCGCAGAGCGGGAAAAGTGGACATGTCTGGGAAAAACAGGACGTTTGGTCGCCCCACCACGTAGCTCATGTTTTCTAAAGGTTAGGGTCAGGGTGAGCCGTTTGTCTGGAGCAAAAACCTGAAAGTGTTTAGTTTGAATGTGAGAAATAGTTCAAACAGGTAAATAATATAATCATTTCTCTCCCTTGTGTCCTCACAGGGATCTGTCCAGCAACAGGATTGGCTGTCTGGCTCCTGAAATGTTTCTGGATCTGAGCAGACTCTCTAAGCTGTGAGTATTCCATTCATGCTTTTGCACGTGTTGGTTACTTATCTTTCATCAGCTGACGGTGTCTGCTGGTGTAGGAGTTACGGGTGTGTACAGAGAACAGACGTGTGAGTTTTTGTTTCATTTTCCACAAACAGGAACTTATCTGGGAACATCTTCTCCACCCTGACCGCCCAACTCTTCACTCCTCTCTCAGCTCTTAAAGTTCTGTAAGTCAAGCCAACATCGGTCCCTTAAAGCTGCTTGTTTCATAGTAATAGGTGTGTTCTCACCAGGCACTTTGGCACTGAGACGCTGGTCTGTGACTGCCAGCTGAGGGGGCTCCTCCTTTGGGCTCAGCACAACTCCATCAGGATCGGTAACGGCACGCTCTGCGTTTTCCCGACTCGCCTCCACGGATCCGAGTTTCACAAACTCCAGGAACAGCAGCTCAGATGTGGTGAGAGCGTCCGTCTCATGGTGATGTTTGTTATATATCTAAATATTATTTAATCATTTATTTGCACTTTCGAAAGTTAGCTTTACTCTTTTCTGTAGCCGGTGTTAACTAATAGGTGTTCTTAGGGTTAGGACAAAGGGTCGGGGCTTGTTTCTGTAGCCGGTGTTAACTAATAAGTGTTCTTAGGGTTAGGACCATAGATATCATATAAACACTAGATGCCTTAACTGGGAGTCGACAGCGTCCCTACACGGCGGCCATCTTACCTCGGACAGCCTACGTTCCATTCTCAATGGTAGCAGATGGAAGGTGAGCGAACAACTTAAACAAAAACACTCTTAACTCGATTAAAAATGAACGGATTTACAAGCGGGTTGCATTATTACAAACCTTAGAGCACATAGGCTTGATAGGACATACTTTAACATTTTTAAATTAACGGGCCAAATCCGTCATATTTTACAGCCACATCTCTGGCGTTTATAACAAACCAAACCGTTTGAAATTCGGTTGAAAATTGAGCAAGTTAGAGTTATTTAAATAGTTCATGCACCATTGACACCAATGTTACGAAAGGGGGCAGCTGTCCGAGGTAAGATGGCCGCTGCGTAGGGACGTTCGTCCAATCGACGAACAGCGCGGGTAAGGCATCTAGTGTTTATATGATATCTATGGTTAGGACAAAGGGCCGGGGGCGGGGCTTGTTTCTGTAGCCGGTGTTAACTAATAAGTGTTCTTAGGGTTAGGACAAAGGGGCGGGGCTTGTTTCTGTAGCCGGTGTTAACTAATAAGTGTTCTTAGGGTTAGGACAAAGGGTCAGGGGCGGGGCTTGTTTCTGTAGCCGGTGTTAACTAATAAGTGTTCTTAGGGTTAGGACAAAGGGCCAGGGGCGGGGCTTGTTTCTGTAGCCAGTGTTAACTAATAAGTGTTCTTAGGGTTAGGACANATTTGAAAAAATAATATTCAAAATTTTATTTTGACAGGCGTGACAGTGGGTTTATGTTTACATCTACCAGCCACTAGAGGGCACCATTGCGTTAAAAAGTTCGCTTGGCAAGGCGTGGCAGGGACTGTGTGGCGGACTTGACAAGTCAAGCAGCTGATTCTGAGCCCAGAAGATGTTCTAACGGTAAATACTGTTGTAAAATCAACTTATTAGTAGAAATTAGTCCTTACCCTGGACGATTCGTCACTGGACATGGTGCTGGCTGGTCACTTCATGTATCAGCAGTGAACCAACATCCCGACGGCAGGAAAATTAGTTCTGTTGTTGCAATACCACCTCTGAACACTAGATGTCGCTATAGTGTCCGTGTTCAATTTTCAACCTTTAACTGTTGGAGTCAGTCCATTCTGTCTGCTGACCAAATATCTCAAAACAATTACAATAGGTGCATTTCTTTTATCGGAACTTCAGGGTAAATCTGTGAGCGTGAAATTGAGATCCGAAGCCCCGGTTCCCTTAAGCTGTCCTGTCTCCATATATATTTGGCCCTGTAAGGAATTTGATGAAACATCAGAACATTGCGACCGCTGCGCAGTGAGTTACGTCATCAATCAGAGCAAAACACACGAAAAGCAGTAAACAAAGATCAACACAATGGAGGAAGCAGCAATGGAGGAAGCAATAATAGTCTGCAAGTTTATGTTTGCTATGTTGTTATATGCAGCGATGGCTTCCATCGCTCGTCTCTCTAACAACTCGTTTTCCTAAATAACGGTTCCCGCCACATATATGCATTTCCTATTTCCTCCTGAGTTGACATCATTTCCGACTGAGTTACAACCAATCAGCAGCGTTCCTGCCCAGCGTCTTCACCGGGCCTTTTATCGGGCCGTTCTGAGCATAGATATCATATAAACACTAGATGCCTTAACTGGGAGTCGACAGCGTCCCTACACGGCGGCCATCTTACCTCGGACAGCCTACGTTCCATTCTCAATGGTAGCAGATGGAAGGTGAGCGAACAACTTAAACAAAAACACTCTTAACTCGATTAAAAATGAACAGATTTACAAGCGGGTTGCATTATTACAAACCTTAGAGCACATAGGCTTGATAGGACATACTTTAACATTTTTAAATTAACGGGCCAAATCCGTCATATTTTACAGCCACATCTCTGGCGTTTATAACAAACCAAACCGTTTGAAATTCGGTTGAAAATTGAGCAAGTTAGAGTTATTTAAATAGTACATTCACCATTGACACCAATGTTATGAAGGGGGCAGCTGTCCGAGGTAAGATGGCCGCTGCGTAGGGACGTTCGTCCAATCGACGAACAGCGCGGGTAAGGCATCTAGTGTTTATATGATATCTATGGTTAGGACAAAGGGCCGGGGGCGGGGATTGTTTCTGTAGCCGGTGTTAACTAATAAGTGTTCTTAGGGTTAGGACAAAGGGCCAGGGGCGGGGCTTGTTTCTGTAGCCGGTGTTAACTAATAAGTGTTCTTAGGGTTAGGACAAAGGGGCGGGGCTTGTTTCTGTAGCCGGTGTTAACTAATAAGTGTTCTTAGGGTTAGGACAAAGGGCCGGGGGCGGAGCTTGTTTCTGTAGCCGGTGTTAACTAATAAGTGTTCTTAGGGTTAGGACAAAGGGTCGGGGGCGGGGGTTACTGCCGACACCTTCACTGAAACACACCGGGTCATTTCCAGGTATAAATTCAGGCTGATGAAAATAACTCATATTTAAGATAAATGACGTCTCAGTAGTGCCACCAGTGAGATTTGACCTGCGGTTCTCTCTGCTGTAGAACGGTGTGGCGAGCTCGATGTGAAACCATGATTCAGCCCAAAACGGCAGCAGAGAAAACCCCAGGTGGGCTTGTTGCTCCGGCCTGCTGCAGCAGCAAACATTTAAACACATGAAGGAGTTTGTGCTGCAGGAGGTGCAAGCTGAAGTAATCAGATTAAATCCAGATGTGTTTTATGAGGCTGACTTGTTGAAAAGCATTTGATCTGCTTGTCAGAGTGTTGACTAAACCCAGAGACGCGGCGTCCGTCCCATCAAACAGACTCCATTATTTACTGGTTTCATGACGTGATTTCTCCAACAGCCGTGGACGAAGAGGCTCGACTAAAGCGCCTTTTACTCTTCATGTTGATCCAGTTCTTCATTTGTATTCCAGAGAATTTTATGAAGCTGTGGAGGAGGCATCACATGTGGTCTACAACTGCTCACGTTATTCAGTAGCAGCATTGAGGGTCTGTAGGAAAAGCTGTGCAGCGATAGCTTCACTGGTGCTCTTATCTGTAGTTATGGGGAAAGCAACACCAAGGGAAAGGAGGGGCTTTGAGATGCTGTCGAGTCTGTGGTGGAGTGGAAACACTAAAATATTAGTTGTGGAATCTGCATGCAGACTGCCGTGGCTCCTCTGCAGACCAAGAGCTGTTCTCAACAGGAAATCCGACTCCTTTTGTATCAAAGGGAGGTTGCCCCCCCCCCACACACACACACACACACCGTGGTTTCCCTTGACTTTGTTCCATCGCTGCAGCTCGTGCTGCAGAGGAATCATATTTTGTACCTGATAGTCACGTCTGCATCGTGGATGAGAAGATGTGCATGTGTGCGTGATGCGGCACAGCTTGTGGAAAACTAATTAGGAGAGAGTGCATGTACATACCCCCCCCCCCCAGTTTGTGGTTCTGTATAATAAGATGCCATCACAAAAAAAATTCCAAAAACATCCGAGGCACAGACATTCTGGGTTAGGGTTAGCTATAGGATTACGGGCTTTTTGCAGATTTTGTCTTCCTCAAGCGCTCTACTTCATCTTCCAGTTCCTTATTCATCTCCTAGGCAACAGCCTGCTTCAGGTCGGTGGGGCTTCTACTGGACAACGCTCTTCAGGTTCAGGTTCCTGAGGGCTGGCTTGGGGCCCAAATGTGGGTCATAAAACACCGAACTAGGTTCATGGTTCATATAGTTCATAGCTACGTTCATAAATAAATAAAAATAATATAATTGTTTTTTCACTCAAATTGACGTAAGCAGTTAGGGCTTTGGTCGTAAA
>SSNS01000105.1:0-5000 GCA_006937985.1 Aphyosemion australe | reverse complement strand
TTGGACGATAGCCGTTCTGGGGGCGGGGCTGGCGAAAGGCTAATTTATCTGCAGCTAGCTAGAATCTACTCAGGAGCTGCTGATGCGGGTCCTCCTGCATCCCAGAATGCAACAGTAACCTGCTAAAGGAGGACATTTGGCTCAGACTAGCAGGTGGTTGTGTCGCATTGAGGTCGGATCACGTTCACTACGAACGACCCGAGACGGGTCTCGGTCTGGTTCTGGTGAGGTTCCTGTGTTCTCGAGACATCGGAGAGGTTTTTGTGTTTGTTTGTACAAAGTAAAGTCACTGGCATGAATTCCTTTTGGACACTTTCTAACATCCAAGCCAACAGCTGCTGCTGAAGCTTTTCCATAAAGCAACACCCCCCAGCTGTGATCTTCACATGTCGCCGCTGTGGAGCGTTCATTAGACGTGCGGACAGAGCGAAGGTTTACCGACTCATGAGAAACATTATGTAAACAAACGTCTGCACACGGCATAAATGCTCCTAATGAGTCCTCGGGGACCTGCTCCACAATAGAGTAGTGTTAGCGTGGATGTAGGTCAGAGCGTTGTGTGTGAGCCGCCGCTTGTCTGGGCTCCGCTAAGTGGAGTGATTTATTTCATGTATACTGGCCGTCCCAGCGTCCCGCTCAGCTCGTCATGTGTCCTGGTCCACCGGGGACACGTGTGCCCGAGCTCTGCAGGAAACGCTTTTAGTGGTGACATTTCCAGCAAGAGACAGGGACACTGTGTGTGTGTGTGTGTGTGTTCATTTCCCAGCATTCAGTCAGTTGGCGCGTGTTCAAGAGTGATGTAACAGTTCCCTCTGCAGACAATTCATGCTTGGAGAGAAATGCAACAGGGCAGCATGCATGAACTCACCCATCTGTAGCGCTGCTACTGAGCATGCTCAGTAAAACTCAATGTCTGCGTATGAGTCACGTCTGCAAAACCCTAGTGCTCCATGACTCAGATACATCACTAATACATGGTGGAGATCATCACTAGTGAACCTTCAAAAGGATTTTTTTACTCACAAGAAATATTTTTATGTTCCAGAACTTTTCTAAGAACTGACGACGTTGCGTCTGCTCTGGAACTAACGCCAGGGCCTCTTGGTTATTTGAGTCCTCATGCAGAAAAAAAAAAACTAATTATTGTTTTACTACTAGTAATAATAATAGCAATAACAATACATTTAGTTTATAATGCCTTGCACATCAAAAGACGTGAAAGCGCTGCAGGTGATGGTAGAAACAGGGAAAACAGCTAAGCCATTCCAAAGACAAGCAGTTAAAAATGAGATTAAAACTGTAAAAAATTTAAAAACAAAGACAAAAAATAAGCTAGAAGAAGGAACCAAAAAGTTTTGTGAAACCGTCCGTGGAGCCCTCAGGGTGCTCCGGGCATGGTACGGCAGGGGTTCCCAAATATTTCTCATTCCTCGCCCGTGTCCAAGACAAGCCAGGCCCCCCAACCCCAACTCCTACACGCACAAACACACGTGACCATTTACTAACTTTATACAGAGTTCTAACTTTTATATGGAGTTCTGGTCAGTAGCGGCTGGTGAATTTTTTTTTGGGTGGGGTGCATTTTTTATTTTATTTTTTTATGTTAGTTCTTGTGAATGTTTTTTATCTTGAGAGGCGCTATATAAACGATCGTTATTTTCTTTATTTGTAGGTGAGTTTTTCAGATGCGCTAACCACATATCACCACTAGGGAACGCCAAATTACCATTCTTATGCGTCACACAACTTGAAATCGACGGACTTTGTTGCTAAGTTAGCAACAAAGTTGTTCCAAAAAACATGCTTCATATTCACCAATATATGCAAACTTCACACACACTAAACAGGAAGAGGCTCTTTTAAACGATAGAATCCACGTTTTCTACCTCAACACCACCCAATGACTGCTAAATGAAAAGCAAAACAAAGCTATTTTCATGAAGTCAAAAGCTAAATTCTGTCTTACCTTGCTGGTCAAAATAATCCATCTTATAGTAAAAAATCCACTTGGTTCGTAGAATCCACTGATAAAAAGATGAAACTACTAGTTTTCTCCATAGTCAACGTTAGCAGCAGCTCCACAACAACAAAGGACGGTGAACTAGCCTGTGGAGAAATTTCCGGTTCTGTCTGGGCTGGGTGAGCTGACCAATCAGCATCCTCCTCCTGATCTGAGCAGACTCCCCCGTTTGCTTGCGATCGCAACCATATGCGCCCAACAGCTCTCCTATTCCTTGTCGTTGGGGATCCAGCGCGCATGCTCCAGTTAGCCCGTATTAAGTCAATGGTAAAGATTGCTGCGCCCGCGAGAGGACACGTGACAGGAAGTACGTCGACGTTTCGGCCTTGTTAAAAGTATTAACTTTATTAAACTACAATTAAATGCAGATTACACACAGCACTTACAGCCCATAAGGTGTGTAGATCGTTTAGTGTAAATTTGATGTTTTTTTAAATACATTTTGTGATTCCTCTCTTCTTCTTCCTCTTCCTGTGAGACTGGTGGGGCGGCGCCCTAGCGCCCCCTATGGACGAGCCGCTACTGGTTCTGGTTATACTGTAGTGTGTACCCTAGTGTGTTATTGGGATCTTGCTAACCTCACAACCTCAGCAATGACAAAATAGTGGGGACCCCCTTGGGAACCCCTGGTCTAGAGGTCGAATCTGGGAACGAGCCGAGTGAAGGGAGCGGGTGGCGTTTTGTGGACTGAGCAGCTCTGTGAGGTAGAGGGGTGCTTACCCATGATGCACTGGGGTGTGAGAAGAGAAACCTTATCCTGATTCCTGACAGGAATCCAGGGTGTTCATGTTTGCAGGCCCTCATCAGAATCCTGACTGCAGCTTTCTGGATGCATCGAAGCTCCTGCAAACTCCTGCTGGAAATCCAGAGGAGAAATGCGTTGCTAGTCCAGTTTGAGTTTTGTACGATTTCGGTCCTAAACAGGTCCTGACAGACTCTTTTCTGTCACAGTTCCCACAGCAGGGAGTCTTGTTTCCTATCTGATGATCTCTAATGCTTTAAATCCGTCACCGTCTATGAAGAAATAAAGAAATGTTCAAATTCCTGCTGTGTACAAAATAATCAACCTTCTAAACAGGGACCAGGTGTGTGAAGAATGCATTCATGCACGAGTCTTCCTTTCTATAGAGGCATTAGAAAGATCCGGTCCCTGTAAACAACTTAACTCTGTCTCAGGAAAGTGGAAACGTCAAATAAACAAGACAAAACAATAAAAGCTGAGAAAAAGTTTTATAACTTTCTTTAACTGTAGGTTTAATGAATCGTTTATTAATGTGACGGTCTTATTGTTGCTTCAGCTTTTGGTTCCTTCTCATACATATATATACATCTATACATGTATATATTCTAAATGTGATTTCTACCTAGTTTTTGTGTCAACACTTTCTCCAGTGGACAAACGGAGCAGCAGAATCACGCCTCGTCTGGCTTTGATTCAACAGCTCAGTCTAAAGCATCTGCTGTTTTCACGTTTAAATAAAGTCCCCGCTACATGAGGATGTGGTGAATTATCATGCTCTTTACGTTAATCCAGAGACTCGGCATGACTAAGAGATTTAGCCTTCTACTTTAGCTCATAACACAGCTGTTCTGTTGTAGCTGATGTGTTTAGATGCCCCGCTCTGGGGGGTGTTGTGTTGCTGTTCTGCACACAGACTGGTGGGTGTTTAAGACAAAAACGTTTAAGTTAGACAACTTTCACACCTAGAATCCACCTCTGGAGCAGGAAGGGTTGGAGACAAGAGGGTGTGGATAATAAAGCTTCAGAGTTGAGCCAAACCTGCAGGCCTCTCACTCACTAAATCAGGGCTGTGAATGGGACTCGTGGTGTGAAGTCATCTGAACACCAAACTCCATAAAATCAATTATTCTGAGCTAAGCTTTCAAATAACGTTAGACACAATCTCACTGCAGCGTTCAGCAGAAGCTGCCTGGCAGACACGAGGTTAAGGAGCCAAGCAGGAGGCGTGGATGTGTTTTCTGTATTTACACACACACACACACTCACACACACACACACACACACACACACACACACACAGGTGCATCTGTATACATGCAGCACCAATAAAAGGACGTTACACTTATAGTTATTCATGCTGACTAGAGTGAAGCATGTGTGGAGCTGCTCTGTAACCACAGGTGTGTGCAGGTGTGGTGGTGAGGTCAGACTAATATGGTGACTATTAATTAAAACACACTTTGATCCTGTGGAGGGACACTTGCAGCTGTTTCCATATATTGGCATAAATGCTTGCAGGGATGTACACACACATGGCTGATTACATGTTAAGTGGATGTAATGAAGAAAGTGGTAATTGTTATAACGCATGGGTGCAGATTCCTAACCGTTTCATATTTGACTGGTACTAAATGTCTACTGGGTCTGATGTGGCTGAAGGAGACTTTGGTTTGTTAAAGGAAAAGTTCGCTTTTTTAGACATTAAGTTTTATGTGTTCCTTCACCCACCCAGTGCTCTGTAAACTTTGACCCATTTCACACACACCCCCCTGCCCAGAGATTTTCAGGGGAGAAGTGATTCAGAAAGGTAGTTCTGGCTAGTTTCGGGGGCGCTTTATCTGCGCCGTTTAGCCTCACAAAAGGATTAGCCTCTGAAAGCATGGCTAATTTGCATCTCACAAACAAAGAGAAAAAATTTACAACGTCACATTACAACGGGACTAGTTTTTGTCATTCGTATCCCTGCGCCGGTCACCGCAGCAGCTAGAACGGCGTCACGTGACTCGCGTCTGGCTGCTAATCCTGGCTGTATGAGTGAAACAACAACTTCTAAAGTCACTTAAAAGTAGTTTTTCTTAAATATATCGAGCCATGGTGCATACCTGCAGGTTCCCGGGTTGTAACAATAAGGATGTTACAGGATCACCTTTTCGGTTTGTCACTTTTCCTGCTAAGGACGTTTCTCTAAGGCATCAGTGGCTTTTAGCAATCGGCTACTCCAAGGATACTCGGCTGGAA